>VDFB02077198.1:0-17251 GCA_007258455.2 Sequoia sempervirens | reverse complement strand
GGATATACTTTCATGTTGAATGGTGGTGGAGTGAGTTGGATGAGTAAGCGGCAGGTTGTAGTCGCTTTGTCCACTACAGAGGCTGAATACATGGTAGCTACTCATGCTTGTAAAGAAGCAGTTTGGTTAAAACGTTTGTGTTCTAACATTGGTTTTGATGGAAGGCCAATAACTATTTTTGTGACAGTCAGAGTGCAATTTTTCTGGCAAAGAATCCTACTTTCCATGCCAGGATGAAACATATATATGTACAGTACCACTTTATACAAGATATGGTGGAGGATGGAAAGGTCAGTTTGGAAAAAGTTGATACTCTGGAGAATGTTGCAGATGCATTGACGAAGCCGGTGAGCATAAACAAGTTCAGGTGGTGTGCCAATTCGATGGGCCTCAGTGCCCATGATTTTTAGTAAGTTTTGTTGTGCTCTAGAGGTGCCTGTGTGATCTTCATCAAGTGGGAGATTGTTGGAAATATATTCCCAAATCATTACAGGTTGTAACCTCTATTGGAGCCAAGTCAGTGTGATATATTCTATGTCTAGCCGACGACCAGATTTGTAGCCTTATGGTTTGTACTGGTCGCTATGACCTTGCAGGAGTCTTGCCAAATGCTTATACATTGGAGTAATTGAGATAACCTATGGTGGCTCAATGAGAAGTCTTATCAAGTAATATGTCTCACCGACAGTATGTTACATGTTGGAGTCTTCGCTGTGACATTTCGTTTGGTATGACCTCTCACCACCTGTGGAGATCTTTGGCTGATAGGCCATTCTATCGTATATCGGGGAGAGTCTTGGATGTTTGCTATGAGCTCTCAGCAATATGATTGTCTCACCGAAAGCGTGTTTTTTTAAGTCTTCAGGGAGAGTCTAGGGTGTTTAGTAAGAAGTCTTACCGATATGGATGTCTTGCCGACATCTTTTTTACTGGGGACATCGGTATGACTTGAACACTCGAGAAGACCTCTTGGAAATAGTTGGTGTGTCTCACCGATGGTATTCACTCAGAGTAGCTCAAGGCAATTGTTATGAAGTCTTGGTGACTCGTGGGGTCTTTCCAATAGTAGTATGGCTACTGAGTAACATAATAGATCTCGGTGAAACCTCTTGGCAACAGTTGCATGTCTTAGCGATAGATGGATGCTGATGGAAATGCTAATGGCTCAGTATGTCTTAGGACCTCGGTATAAGGTCTTGGCGAAAGTGATGATTCTCGCTGACTGGTGGATACACTTTGGAATAACGATGAAGTATTCGCTGTGATGCCTTGGCAATATCAGAATGTCTTGCCGATCGTTCGGTATTCGATGTAACTTAAGAAGTCTCGATGTAACCTCTTGGCGAGTGGTAAGTCTTTCCAATAACAATGTTGAAGTCGATGCAACAGTTGTAAGCTTGGTGGAACCTCTTGCTGATGGAAAACTCTTGGCGATATCGAATGCTAAGTTGTTTGTGGCATCGGGGAGACACAGTCAGTGTCTCACCGACATGCCAACACAAATTGAAGCCTTTTGACCATGTGAAGACTTTCTTATGTGGCGTCTCGGGGACCAATCAAAGAAGCCGAATGAGAACCATTGGAAGACAGTCCATTGAGGCAGTTCTGTGAGGAAGCTCGACAGACAGGGAACGACATGAATATATTTTGCAGTTGCAGATGTTCGTAGGTTTGGTTGGTTTGAAGAACAATTGTGTGAACAGTTCGAATTGTATCAGATTGATTTCTATTCTGTAAAGACTATAACTTGAAGGTTCCTGTAAAAGATTTATCATTGTGAAAGCTATTGTAATCTGGCATTAAAAAGATAAGTCAGAACTTTGTATGTAATTATTTGTTACTATAATACAAAGTGACTTCTTTTAGTGTGGTGGGTTTGTCTCCCGTAAGGATTTTCCCACGTATATCTAGTGTTCATATGTGTGTGACAAATACTCTATTTCTGTTATCTCTTTCATGTGCATCTTAATTGGACTGTAATTGTAATTTAAAAGGTATCTCTGCATTCTTCCCTGAGGTTTTGACGTTAGGAGAGTTGTTTCTGCATCTAATTTTCCTTTCACTACCTTCTTTACAAGGTTTGGGATAACTACGTCAAGTTCATGTAACATATACACACCCAAACCAATTTCTTCAATATTATTTCTTGGATTATCTTCCACATTTTCTATTGCCCACTCATTTAGAAGGATGTCTAGGACATTTTTAGGTTTTGAAAATGATTCTTGAGCAACAACTTTCTCATTACTATCAAAAAGAGCATAGTTCGCATTAATGGCACTTGGTATATAAGGCTCAATATGGTCTTTGGAAAGTAATTTAGAATTAATGGTTACTTTTTTTCTCGTATCTAGTCCTAAAGAACATGTGGGACCAATCTGAGGACAAGTAACCTTCTTTTTTGGTAGTGAAATCTCTTGACAAACACAAGGAAAAATGAGGTGGTAAACCAATGACAAATATATCCCGAGGGATGGAAAAATTTGAACAAGCATGTAAATTAAGGCTTAAATCCTTAATGACACCTATGGTGTTAATGGATTTCCCATCAAGTTGGACCACTCCCTTTTCAAGAGGTTTATATTTCAATCCTAACCTATCAACAATCTACTTGGGCATAACATAACTACTTCCCCCTGAATCAACCATGCAATTATGAACCAAATTATCCCCTATTATCAAAGATACATAAAAAGGGGGAGGTTTGACATATTTACCTAGCTACTTATTTTTGTCTTGAGGTGTATTTTTAAAAGCAACCTTGGCTTGACCTACTAGAACATCACCTGAAACACTGAAATCAGTCAATGCAGATTATAATAAATCTTTTTGACCTAGGATGGATAAAGAATCCCATATTGACATAGTTACATTCATTTTATTCATGTGCTCAATAATGTTGAAAGGTTTAATAGTGTTTACCTTTTGATGAGTCCTTGCAACAGTAGGGTTTGGCTGCAAGTGGGCTGATTAGGGTTGGTTTCTAAGTTGATCTTTACTGGTGCCTTCTGGATTTCTTTAGATAAGCTTTCAACTTCAAAACTTTGAAAGCTAAAAACACACTATTTTCCAAACAATGTTAAAAATAATGAAGGAACTCCACACGTACAAACTGTGGCAATCCGTCATACACACTACTTTGATGGAAAAGGAGATAAATGATGACCAACCCCATTTTTTTTTCAAATATTTTTATTAACACACATACGCATATGATAACTTGTGAGATGTCTAATAAGGTGGATGCAGACTGTGTTCATCCTAGATATGTTGAAACTAGAATAGCTTTAAAAGAGGATAAAAGGGATTGTTGTAATTTGAGTAATGTGGTTTCCCCTACTAGTTGGAATATATCTAGAGAGTCAAGACCTGAGTAACATCTACACTTGGAAGAATCAACTAAAATATGAAGTATTTTATGGCATATTTTAACACAGAGAAGAGAAACCTAAATGCCATTGGGGAGACATGAACTATTGGGGTAAAACTCATAGTTTTCTTTGATAGTGTTGATTACACCAATGAGAATTCATTGGGGAGACATTCTACTATTAGAAGAGAAAATTAAAGTCTCTTAGATGATGCATGTCAAGATGATAACTTGAAGGAGGAAGTAAATAATAAAATAAATGGTCTCGGTGCAATATGGGTAAAGAGATTCGATTATGAAATCGTGGGAGAAATAAAGTAAAGATTTCTTTAATAAAGGTGAAGGTGAGTATTTCCTTCATGAAGTAAAATATTTTCATTATGAAATATTTTAACAAAGGGAGTTATAAGGTGAATAATTATTTCACCCACAGAAAGCATAAAGGGTAAAATTTATAAAATATTTACATTTAGAAGTGGAATATCTTTTCACCAAAGAAGTTACAAGAGTGCGTGATTATTTTAATGGGATAAAAGAGAGGTTTCTAGCAAAAGATAATTATGAAAATTAATTTTTTGCGAAGATTCAAAATGGAGATTAAAGTTAAAATATTTAAATTGCCAAAGGCAACTAATTAAATATTTTAAACAAAGAGCTGCACTAAAAAAGAATTACACCAGATGGGTGTTGTGAAGGGTTGTAACCCTAAAAAAGGGCAATGTATATATGCAAAGTGAAATTGTATCATTAAAAAGAAGGAGAATTAGTGGTAGTAGTTAGGAAATTGGAGAGGGTGAATAGTTTCTAAAACAAAATATCATGTTGCACATTGTAAAATATTCAAATTATATAATGGAGAAGAATGCATAAATTTGGTGATCCAATTATGGTGTCAGTTGTTTGTTGAATTTATGAAAAATATTATTTGGTTGTCTCCAAGGTTGTCATTTCCTTATTGTTTAAATTGATGTATTAAGGATATTTTCAATTTATCAAAGAACATTTGCTTCTCTTGTGTGGTTCAATTAGCTGGATCCTTCAAGGAAGGATTATACCCTTTTAATTAATCACAATAATCTAGAAAAGGGCATTTGGATCAATAAAAAGAACTTGATAATTGCATTCTCACACGTTTATGCCAAGAATAAACTCATAAAAGTGCCAATTTTTTTTGAATTGTATCTAGAAATAGGACTCACATATCATACAAATCTTGACTCCATTAGCCCAACATAAGAAGGCACTGGTCACACCAATTCCATTCTAGAATTTTATAAAATTTTACTCAAAATATTCACATCTCAAATTTCAGTAGGAATAGTTAGTAAGCTTTCATCTCTCCACTTATAATTTTCATTATGGATAGATTTCTTAATTAGGAAACACACAATTTAAGTCTACTCCATTTGAACAGGTACACCCACCTAGGTTTGGCAGAGTTTGAAGAGAAGAAGGTTCAAATTCATCATTTGGCCTTGTACGCCAGCCAAAAATGTACCAAGAGATTAGCAACCTCTTGTGGTTTCAAACCAACATTTTTGAGACCTAACAATGCTTACAAGGGTTGAACTAGATAGTGACTTGGATTCCTTGCTCAATATGCCCAAGGAATTTTTTCCCATAGCCACACTAAGAAGTGAGTATGTATCCAAAACCATAAAGATTTTGCAAAACTTTGGAAGGAAATGGTTCCATGTAGAGAGCTTCATTCCACCAGTGAACATTGAAGGAATCTATGAGAGTGCAACCATTCCTTTATTCGATTTTAAAAAATTGACCTCCTTTGTAGTGTGGCATCACCCTCCTTGGTAGGGGAAGGGCTAGTCTCCTGAATAGGATTATGGCTTTCCTACTTCACGACCATATCATCTTCTTTTTCATCAGAGGAATTTGACATTATTAGAAGCTTCAGATGAGTGGGACTTACTTTGTATTCTCCAATAAATAATTCAGAGAATTCCAAAGATCCCCAATCATAACCATGGAAAGCATTCGATTCAGAAGAAGAAGTAGAGGGGGAAGACTTATGAATTTCTGCTTTAGGTGGTTCATCTTTAATTGTATTCACTTTGAGAAAAACCTCCATAGAGGGTATCACTAAGGAAAACAACATAGCATAAGTAATTAAAGATGCAATACAATTCTTATGAGTGGTGACAACTTAAGCCCGACTAGTGACCACTAACTCACAGAGGTGAACAACTTTCGGGTCATCTTTAACTATGACCACTCAATTATTTGCAACAAACTTTAGAGAGCGATGTAAAGTAGATGTTAGGACACCCATAGCATGAATCTAGGGTCTCCCCAAAAGAACATTTTAAGGTAAAGGGGAAAAAATCACATAAACCAAAGTAGGTAAGGTAAGGGGGCCTAACTGCAAAGGCAATATTATCATGCCTAGAGCTTGGCGACTAGAATTATCAAACCCATTAATGTACAAAGAAGAAGTAGATAGACAAGATGTATCAACTTTAATCTTAGGCAAGAGATTGATACTAAAAATGTTGAGAGATGAACTATTGTCAATGAGGGTATGTCTAATACCAATAGTATTAACATTAATTATAATCATTAGAGGGTCTTCTTGTTTCTACACATCCAAAGGTAGTAGTTCTTGTAGATGGAACATAATATTAGGTGAATCTGCATGAATATGAGCCAATAGCACATTAACATCCATAGGCCTAGTAGAGGTAGGTAAGAGAATATTTTAGAAGGATTCCTGAAGCATTTCCTGATAAACCAAAGCAGTCTAAAGAAAATCCCAAAGCGATATATTAGTAGGAGTAACACGAAGTTGCTCAACAAGATCATAATCACCTAGTGCTTTAGTCATGGGTTTAGGTGCTAAAGGAAGACTTGGTGAGAAGGTAATAAAGAAATGGGAACCTGAGTAGGTTTAGATGTAGGAACAAACTTGGTTGTTGATCCAGTTTTTGTTTGTTTCTTCTTGTATTATATGTGTTCCCAACAACATTGTAAGAAGAAGAGTCCATATCTTTTATGAACCTCAAATACAAATTTGGTGAATCATCTCAATAAGAAATCCCATAGAAAAAATGATCCTTCCATTGAGAAGGGCTAGCTAGGGTCAAGTAAATGATGGGTTTCTTAGGGCTTGGATGAGCCACAGAGACCACCACAACATTTATCAACTCCCTAGCATGTGAAGAAGATGTTTGCTCAAAATATTTACAGATGGAGGAAGACGCTTCTAAGAAATCATCTAGAGCATCATCTAACATGTCAAAATATTCCTTAAAAAAAGAATTATCATAAACATGAAAACATTGAAAAAATAGATTTGACATCAAGTTGGGTTCACTAAAATGTGAGATAAGAGGGGTTTGTTGCACATGAGTCTCTTCATTCTCAAGAAACTCCCATGGAATGAACTACCCTTATCCACCTCCACATAAGCTGAATGAAGAAGTTGCAAAGAAAATGCATATAGGTTGTTTATCAAAGAAGACTACTTTATATCTCAAGGGAGTGAAACTTCTAGATTTTTGCCTCTGATAGAGGAGCTCTCGGCCAAAGGACGACACTATAGATTAAGGATGCCAATGTGGTGCATTGTGATCCAAGTGGTGAACTGGCATCCTAAGTAATAGAAAGCTCAAGAACTTAGGCGAGTGGAATGGAGTTTCACTTCCCAACATAGATCTGAGGTCTGCAAATAGAATGATCAAACAAAGAACAAAAACTATGAGAAAAGCACAAGGAGGACTTGGAGAAAACTTACCCTCAACCGGATGTTTGAGTTTTCAATCCAAGATTTGCAACCTACACATAGAACAAAAGAGGGGAAATGTTGGGGCTGCATAGGGGCATGTCGTAGTTAGACCCCTGCTTTAGTGTTCCCACCTCCATAGACAACCAAATAGAAAGAGAGCGTAACCAAAATGGATAAAGGGAGTGGTGAAAGAAAAACTTGCTTCAGGAGTAGAACCCACACCACCAAGTAGTAAATGAACAAGAGATGTAAATAGAAAAGGTTGAGAGAGAGCATTACCAACAGGCCTTAGTCCACTCTAGGACACACAGACACACCGTTGAATGATTGCTAGAGAGCCTTGGCTATTGACAAGACCTTAGTTCATTAGAGCTTTTCTTGTAGAAGTATTTCTTGTGTAGAATGAAAGAGATTCAAGAGTGAAGTTGAAGAAAGAGCTTGATTGAATGAGTGAACCCCAAAAATGAGAGAAAATGAGGGGTGTTTTTGTATACAAGGGAAGAAAAGAGCCATCACATCTAAAAAATTGACTGTTAGGACATGTTTCAAGAGTCAAGATTCAAGATTCTTCATTTCAAACTCATAAAACTGCCAAGACGCTAGCACACCACACATATGTCCATGCGTTGTGTAGGAATCTAAGGCATCAGTTTTTGAGAAACATGTCATTAGGTTTCTATTACTTTACCAGTGGTCCACATCGAGCTAGAATTATGAAATACTGACACATGGGATTTTTTCTATTAATACCTTTGGGCATCATAAATGCTAGGAAAAGTGCTAAAATGTGGAATTTCACCTTGTGAGACAAGGATTGGTAGTTTGGATTTATTATGCTTAATTCATGATGAATTGAAGCATAATTTACCCAAATAAACCTGCACTTACCAAACAAGATCATTCAAATTGGAAAATTAAACTAAGCATTTAATTGAAACTAAAAGTTACAAACTACACAAAAATAGTCAAATTCCTAATCTAACCCATTTGAAACTTATCCTGTTTTGGAATTGGTGTCATGTTGATGTGAAAAGATAACCCTTTCCCAATACCATGATTAGTGAGCCTATTTCAATTGATTCTATGGAAGAGAATCGATGAAACCTTTGTGATTAATGGATGAAAACCTAATTTATGCTAAAAATGAACATGATGCAAGCTAAGTTACCATGATTTTATGCTTAAAATGAACTGATTATGCTATGCTAAGCTAATCTAAGCTAATTCTAAGCTAAAATATGAAGACCCTAATTTATAAAAAAACTAAGATGGATGCTCTAAGCTATTATGCAATTAAAATTAACTAAAACAAGCTAAAACTGAGTGAATTATGAGTGTGATTGCATATGAATTCAATAGCATGACTTTTCAATTGAAAGATGGATCCATTTGTTTCCAAATAGTGTCTGATTTATAGGAAAGCAAATGAGAAATGGAGGGTTCAGATTAAAAAGATTAATCAACGGTCCAAGATGAAGGAGATGAGAGGCATGGATCATGGATTCTCTTCAATGGATGAGAATGCATGATGGGATTTAATCAAGGGTTCACACTTGCCTCAAAAAAACACACTTTTGACTTGTGCACATAGGTCAAAGGTGACTTGTTCAAAAGGTTAAAGGTTAAAAATTGCTTCAGAAGCTAAGTGAAAATATCCCTTTTTCAAATGATGGAGGAATAAGAATATTCCTTAGAATATTCCTTTGGGTGAGGATAAAAGGCATTTTACAAATTAAAAGAAAGTTTTAATTGTGCAAAAAGGGGATAAGGAATATTCCATAGGAATATTCCCTTTGCTTAGAGGAAAGTTAGTTTAATTGCTAATCAAACAAGGTTTAATCATGCAATTAGGGGATTTGGAGGAATAAGGTGATATTTATTCAATCAAATGTTTTAATAAATGGGGAGAAGAGAGAGATGATATTTAATTAAATAAATTAGGGTTATTTAATTAAATGAGATGACAGGGAATTAAATTAAATGTTTTCATTTATTTAATTTAATGAGATGAAACATTAGCGTGAAAAGGGATGAATTAATCTAATTAAATTAATTGGTTTAATGGGCAAAAATGATGCAATTAATTAAATAACTAGGCTAATTTAATTAATTAAGTGAAAAGAGGATGTGTTTAAAGAAGAAGTGATGTTAGTAAATCTATTTTGAGTGTATGATATCGATTAGGGTATTTTTTAGTGTCTACATTTTCCCCCTCTTTGAAGTGAGGTACCTATTGCTTCAATTCAAAGAATACCACTCTTTGGATTGAAACTGCTACCTAAATCAAAAAATAAAAAAATTCTAATTTTTTAGATGCTCTAATGGAAGGATAAAGCCTATTCCCTACCCCCTCAAGACATTGGGTGAAATTTTCAAATTTTTGGTTGATTACTTGATAAAGGTGAAAAGCTACCCCAAGGGTCCAGAAAGGCTCTGGGATGCAAGAATTATGCAAAAAATGCAAAAGACGATGCAAAATAAGGTTTAGTTTGGAAAAATTAGTTAAAATGATGATAAACCCTATCTTCAAGGATAAATTAGGGAAAAAACCCTAATTGTCTAGCTTAAATAAGCCAAGAAGGGTCACTTTAAATTCATTTGTGCATTCACACTTAAGAGATTCTTGCTATTTTGAGATTTGATCCTTTGACAAAATGGCATGGTGAGAGCTTCCCAAGAACATCTCTGATTGAGTTCAAGAGTTCCAGCGGCTTCTAGGCATAGGACCACTAGTATGTATCTCCAAACTTGATTTGAAACTTTACTTTTGGATGCATTTATTATACTTTCAAATTTAATATTTGGCGTCGTCACTATATAGTGATGCCCAAATTGAAATAGATGATGCTCAAATGAGTTATAGCGATGCATATTTATATGGCGACGCTATTCACAATTTAAAATTAGAGTTTCCGATTTTAAATGGTGACACATGCTTGTTTAGTGACGCACTTTCTGATTTAGAAATTAGGGTTACGTTATGCTAGATATTAAAATGGGACTCATGTGTTTGGAAATGCATGTTTCTATTTTCAATTTTAAATGCTTTAGGTGCCACAATTTTAAATTTGAATATAGCGATGCTATTGAAAATAGCAACACTTTTGTGATTTTTGAGTTGTAAATTTCAAATTGATTAAAATTTCCTTGATTTACTAACATCGTGCACTTCATGGATGTAGGAGGTCTTTCCTCCACTAATGTCATGGGGGCATAGGCCCACTGTGCTGGAGAGACTTGGTGATTATTCAGAGTTGCACAATGAGCGCCTGGGAGAGATCGACCTCTGATATGTTGCGTATGCACCCATGATTTGAACACCTTGCCATGATGATTTCTCTATGCGATAGATGACACAATGAGATGTCATCCTTCCACCTTCCAATAGGCGATGCAATGGTGACCTTGGAGGATGTATGGTGTATACTATTTTTTTCCATACATGGTTACTGTGTGATCTATGACATTAATGCTAGGTTTGATGCCTGCCTTGAGGTTATAGAGATGGATCAGATTGCTTTGATTACATCATAGATTGACATTAACTCATACAGAGGTCATGTGTTGACTTTTAGATTAATTGTCATAGCCATTTTTTTGGGTTTGGTTGCCTCAAATAGATGCAATGAAGGATTCAACCCAGGATGGGGCTTAGCATGGCATTGTATGTTGTACATGAGGACACTTTTTAAACGGGGTCCATGATGCTCGACTCCTTGTATCATGATTTGCATAATTTTGTTTACTATGATGGGAGAACGATTGGTGCATGGGTGAATTTTCTCCATATTTAGAAGTGGGAGTACATTGTTGTGCTCTAACCTATTGTTCAGATGGCAGATATGGAGCCAAATGATCTTGTCATTTGGAGGTACAAAGGTGCCATTACCCTGAGGCATACTAGACAGATTGGCCTCCCCTATTGGTGATGGGTGATTGATGACATGATAGTTTTCCACTAGCACCCATCGCTTTAGGTGCCACCATGGTTTGATGATATACACCAACTATACTTTGGTAGGTAGACCTGATATATGCAAGGTCATGAGAATCATATTATTGAGAAATATCTACCAGGTAGGGTAGCCTGGTAGTTTGGAGAGGTCCAAGACAAACCTAATGATGTGTATAGGGCCATTTTTGTGAGGTTTCCTAGAGAGGTTCCCAGATGGGGATCAACCATTCCAGCTCCTAAGGTAGTCGAGAGCTTTAGGAAGTTAGTGGCTCAGCCTTAAGTGTATGATTAGGGTCAAGTGGTAGCACAAACTATGCCTACATATGACGCCTGGTTTGTACCTCCCCAACGGTTGATAGATCCAATAGGTACTCTTCCACGAGGGAGCCTAGAGGTAGGGGAGTAGGGAGAGGCAGAGGAAAAGGTAGCTAGGATGGCTAGGATGGGTAGGTTTTGGGGGCTCCACTAGTTGGACAACATCCTCCGCAGGTTCAGCCACAGGCAGTGCCACCACCATGAGATGGAAGGGACACCAAGATACAACAACTACAGTAGCAGGTGTAGATATTGACTGGTGAGCATGATCAGGCCCACCAACATATTTTTGGTATTACTATTGAGTGAGACTAGGCATGGTAGTAGGTGGTGACCATCATGACCAAGAGAGATCAGGCTTTGTAGTGGGTACAAGTCCTTACCACTCAGAGAGACTAGGAGGTCACTCGGTGCCAATAGATTGAGGCTATGATGGTGGCGAGTCATGGTTGGATTGTTTCAAAAAAGTTGTATAGAGAGGCCATTACAAAGGCCAAATATTATAGATAAAATTATCATTGTGATCTACCAATGACACTAAGACATCCCAATTTTTCATGATGCAGTGATGGATGACTACAAGTAGGATTAGCCTGAGAGGTAGGTTGGAGAGGGTTGCAGCCACCAAGGCTATCTTTTGATGTACAAACACGCTTTTATTTTTTTACCCCATTCTTTATCACATACATACATTCATGGGCTCCTTTTTGATAGCCTCATGGATGTTGTAATTTTTATCATTATAGATACACTAATCCAGATTTTTTACTATGAAATTCATTTTTTGATATGTATATGATATGGATACGAATGATTTATGCTATGATGTGTTCACTTTATTTCATTCATGGATGGATGAAATTCTTATATTTGATGATTTATGGATGCACTTTACTTATGTCTATATGATATGCAATGATTATGATATGAATGGATGCAATGTTATGTTCTTTTTTTAATATATTTTCACTATATGCCATGGAATGAATGATATGTGATGCAAATGATGTTGATGGATTTCTCCTTGTGTATTTTCTAAGCACTTTTATGATGATGATGTATGGTTGCAAATGCTTATTATATGCAATGATTTAAGATGCTTAGAATAACCAATGTATATTTATTCATCATAACTCAAATGATTATGCAAAATGTATGATGTGCAATGATTATGAGATGGATTCTATGATTATGCTATGATTATGAGATGTATGTATGTTGATGGTTTTTGGATGTAGGTTGGATGCATTGATGATATTTTTGTTGACTATCATGGTACCAGGTTAGCACAGAGAGAAGATGGAAGAATAAAGAATGAATGGCCCTTGGTTTTGATGATTTCTTCAAAAGATCCAAGAATTCCATGATCCATCAAGACTTTATTAGGTATGGTGACAAAAAAATGCAAAATGTACAATAAAAATGTAGGATGTTGAGGTGCTCACACTTCGAGATTGGGATTTTCCATTGTTCCTTATTGTTTGATATAACACATAGGAACGATGCATCAAGGTATTGATAACTAGGATGACATTGTATCTAGTTCATACCTTGACATACAAAAACCTCGTTGGAATGCAAGTTAGAAGCTAAAAATATATTAGACCAAAGCATATGCAATATTCAACAACATACCCTAAATGACCTTCCTACACACAACTAAGCAAGTATTCACCAAGACTATTTTATAAGAGTACCCACTAGTACAACAAACAAAAGATAATGATCAATGCCCCATTCCTTTCTCTCTAAATCATTTTGTTAGACATCATCAAGAGGTCCTCATAATGGTTCATTAAGATAAATCATAAGAAAATAGCAAATACAAATAGTCAGTGTTATCTATATCTCCTACCTAGTTTAAGTTTAACTTAAAGTGATATATGATACTAATGTCCATCACAAGAAGGATACATCTAAGGACATGTTAATCAGAGGTTGTTTGATGTTAGGATGATGATGCTAAGATAATCCATTAACATAAGTTGCACTGATGTTTTTACCTGTGATCTAGACTTTAGATTTTGATTTTTAGGTTCATACTTTACAACTTGCTATACTTATTTTCTATTTGTTTTTCCAAGGGGTGAAGGTGATGATCAATTTATTATGGATGAAGGTTTATTTTAGGTGAAAGTGAGATGGGATGGATGAGTTTTTGATTTTCTAGAATATTTCAATGTTTTTGGTATTTTGAAATGTTTTGAGGTTGTTTTTGAGTCTTTTTGAAAGTTTATGTGAATATTTATGTTTTTTAGATTTTCTGAGGTTATTTAGAGTTTTCTGAGTGTTTTGAGGATTTTTAGGTCTTTTTGAATGTTTTCTATTTTTTTTTTTCAATTTTAAATTTTTTTGTGTTTTCTAAATATCTGGATGTTTTGGGTTTTTTGTTATATTTGAATTTTTAGGGATTTTTAAGAGAATATCTAGATGATTTTGTTATTTTCAAGGATTTTACAAATGTTTAGGGATTTTATGAAAATTTCCAAGTTTTGACCAAGAACCTAACCTAAAGACCTATCCTAGGGGCCTCAGGGGTTGATCATAGATAAGTCTTTCCTACGTTATACATGTAGAGACCACATAGTTCGACTAACTTGACCTATTTGCAAGATGAAGATATGAACAGATGAAAGACATTAGTTTATTATGCTAGACTCCTAAAGGGCTGACCTAGGGTGTCTTAGGGGCACATCAATGATGGCCTTACCTACGTTAAATATTAGAGACGATGTAGTTTGAAAAGGGTACAACCTTTTGGATTTTTGATTTTCAACCCTTTTAGGGGTTTTGAAGTTTTCTAGATGTTTTGGATTTTTCCTTTACAATTTTCTGAATGTTATTGGATTTTAGATGTATAAGATTTACTAATGTTTTTGGATTTTTGAGAATATTTTCTAAATTTTTTTGGATTTTTGAGATAAGATTTTTGATGGACCACAAGATATACATGAACTTGATATTACCCATAATGAAATGCCCCCAATGTGACATGTTAGACTACTTCAATAAAGGTAGGATGAACTAACCTTTGGAATATTCCAAGTAGTGCTAAAGGGTTTATGATACCTCACTATCTCAAGCCATGATGAGGATGTGAATGAGGGATAAATGGTGATGCAAAGAATGATAGGATAAAAGATCCAAAGAATAGAAGTGCTTTATTTATGCAAGGCGCCTGTATGCCAAGTTTTAACCAAGGTACTTTCACAAAGCACCACCGAAGTGGTTTTCATAAGAGGACAATTTTTTTCTTTAGTTGGCCAATAGTACCCCATCCTCAATAGTTTCTTAGCTAATGTCATACCAATAGAATGGGACCCACAAATGCCATCGTGTACTTCCATTAAAGTAGTTAAGGCTTCCTCTTGGTTAATACATCATAATAATGTCCCTTCGATGCTTCGATAGTAAAGGGTATCACCTAGTATCATGAATCGAGATTCCTTTTTAACAAAGGTCTTTTTAAGGCTCAAGGTGATATCAGATGGGAGAGTTCCTTTACTTAGGTAAGTGAATATGTCATGATACCATGGGGATCCAGGACCAACAATAACATACACAAATTCAGATTTAGGTATTGTGAAGGTTGGTATGAGAAGTTGTTCTACCAAGAATTCACATTAGATGACGTTGTTCGACATGTCTAATAGTGATCCAATTATTCCTATGACATCTATTGCTATATTGTTCATGTGAGGAATTTTCTTAAAAGTTATGTCTATGAAGAGATCCTTGAGATTCTCCACCATCTTCTTATAAGGAGTGAGTTTTTCATCTTTAGTTTGGTAGTCATCATTGACTTTGCCGATAACCATATGAGTCTCCATAGACTTTCATCTCTTGGATCTGCCACTGAACTACTATCCTTAGACCTGTGATTATGGCTTCGTACTTAAAAAAAATTTTGGTACACGAGAATGATAGCCTATATTATTTTGGAATGCAATCACCTTGGGGGATGATAAAAAAATGCCTACTTTGGATCCATGTTGGGTGAATGATCCATCAAAGTACATCTTCCACTGAGCTATGAGATTGATAAAGAACATTGATTCATCAGGGAATTTAGATATCAAGGGGTTCTTAGCATAGATAGGTTCTTTTGCTGAGTAGTCTATAATCACTTGTTATTTGATTTATTTGTGCTCCACATACTCTATGTCAAACTCTATTAAGATCATCACCCATTTATCCATTCATCCTGTGAGAGTTGCTTTGGATAAACTATATTTTAATGGATCAATCTTTGAAGTGAGCTTGATTTTATGCAACATGTAGTTCCTAAACTTCTGTGAAGCAAAAAATATTGCTAGGAATTCCTTCTCAATCAATGAATAATTCATCTCATATCCCACCAATGTTCTATTGATTTAGTAGATGGATCTTTCCTTTATGTTTTCATCATGTTTTGCTAAAAGAGCTCCCAATGCTACTGGTGTTGCTAAGATGTATAAGATTAGTGGCTTGTTCAATATTTGTGGCATGGGTACTAGAGGTATTAGTAGATAATGTTTGATCTGCTAGAAAGATTTATCACATTTGTCATCCCACTTGTAGGTTATCTCTTTATGGAGAATATGTGAAAAGGGGTGAATTTTATCTGATAGTTGTGCTATAAACCTTCTGATAGACTCTGGTCTGCCTTGTAATCCTCTCACCTGCTTCAGTGTTTGTGGTGGTTCCATACCTAGGATGGTTTTTACCTTTGCTAGATCAATTTCTATCCCTCTTTGTGAGACAATAAAGCCAAGAAGTTTCAATAATGTGACCCCAAACACACTTTTTTGGATTTAACCTTACTTTGTATTCTTCAAGCCTATCAAATATAGGTCCTAAGACTTGTATGCGCTCACTTCTCTTCTTTGCTTTTTCCAAAATATCATCCACATAATATTGAATTTTTTTTTGGATCATGTCATGAAAGATGAGGGTCATTGCTCTTTGGTAGGTTGCTCTTACATTCTTTAACCCAAATGGAATCACATTCCAACAATAGTCTCTCCATGCACAAGTGAATGCAATTTTTTGTTGATCCTCCTTAGTGACAATGATTTGATTATAGCCTGAAAAACCATCCATGACTAATATCATTTCATGCCCTGTTGTTAAGTCCACAATGAGACAAATGTTAGGAAGATGGAAATTATCCTTTGGCCATGATTTTTTTAGGTCTCTAAAGTCATTATAGATGCTGATGCCCCTAGTGGGTTTTGAGAATGGTACCAAGTTTGAAACCCACTAAGGATAATCTATTGGTCGGATAAATCCAACATCAAGAAGATTTTCTAACTCTAGTTTGACCAAGAGTGCTATCTAAGAGTGTAGCTTTCTTAATTTTTGTTTAACAGGCTTAGCTTTAGGTTAAACCACTAAGTGATGTAAAAATACTTCCAAATCAAGGCCTGTAATATCTATGTATGACCATGCAAAGTTGGCTCTTCATTCTTTGAGGAATGTTTCTAGGTTATTTTGTTCTTCATCCAATAATGATTCAAAATAGAAAGTGATCTTAGGTGCTTCTTCTATTCCCACATTGAATGGAGTGGCCTTTTCTTCTAGCACTGTTGACTTCTCTACATGCATTGCACTAAGGGGGAGATTTTATCCCTCATCCTTGGGTGCGTCAAAGAGGTTTTCACTATTAGATGCATCATTTTTTTTTACTATTTTAGGATCAGAGAGTGCCACTAGTTGCTTTTCACTCAAGGATCTACATGTTAGTTGCATTTCATTAATTTTTTGAATGAACGATTCAATCATCTCCCCATAGTATGCCCCTATATCAAGCTTTATGTCGAAGCCTGCTTTGTGATTTTCCCATGAGAAGTTTTCACGGAGTCCCATGAATTCTGAGATCGCTTCATCTTTT
>VDFB02077197.1:0-29516 GCA_007258455.2 Sequoia sempervirens | reverse complement strand
TCCTCCGAGTGCATGTTGAGAGACTCTTTATAACCTTCCATGAATTGTGGGCTTGAGGTAGTGCCTCATACAGGATTAAGTTGGAGTTGATTGTTCCACATTTGATGAATAATCTCCCAAGTGGGATCAAATATGTTTCTATCCTTGTATAATAATTTTGGATGGCCTCATTGGCCATATCATGGTCTCATAAATGCGTCCCATTGGGTTTTTCTCCCCATTCACCAAGCACAAAAGCCTCACCAAAGGCTCCAACACCTACAAACAAATTAAAGTTGCAAACTTACAATTAAAGAAAAATACTTTTAAAAATTGAAAATAAAGGATTCAATTTGAAATTTAAACCAAAGTTTGAAGCTACCTTGATTATCTTTGCAGCGCTTTTTGTAGAGGCATCATCAAATAGTGTTTGTGATCCTCTCTCCATCATCCTTATTTGAATATGTTGAGTCTACACATGCTTGACTCACACACATCTTACCTCAATAGTGTCAACAAGCTACAAATGTTTTGCAATATTAAGAAGATAGTTACAAACCTCGTAACATCTGGTTGCACAATCTCTTTCCCCTTGGCATGATCTTTCATCAAATTGAAAACCCAAAGGTGATTATAAATGTATTTTATGATGTTCTTGGCATCTTCTACAACCAATCTCACCAAATCAATTTGCCTATGTCCTCCAAAAGAAGGTCAAGGCAATGTGTTGTGCAAAGGGTCTGAAAGAGTGACGGATGTCTCTCCTAAAGGAATCTCCTAGCTGTGATATATACTACTGAATTATTAGTGACAACTTGTACCACATTATCTATGCCCACCTCTACGAGAGCCTCCTCTAGTATCAGGCTCAAATATTTTGCATTCTTTATTTTGTTGGAGACATGGATTGACTTCTAAAAAACCATCTTACCATTTTACAATTGTTTTTCTAGAATTGGCTTTGCATCTGCAACATCTTGGGGCAACCTTCCATTCAAGTCTTTGGAGATAGTGTGTTGTATTCTTTCCATGCAATTGTTAGTGTTGTCACCAAATACTCCTACTACACGCCCTTTGATATGTTGAAGGGATGGCTGTTGTAATACTAGAAATTATCACATGCTTATTTACTACTTGGTGCACCTTCATGTTCTACATTGTACCTTGCAATGAAAGTTGTTCTTCAAGTTCATTTCTAGGTACAAAATAAAAGGAAGCAAAGGTGTTCAATAGGCTTCCTACACCAATCTATGAGAGGAGATATGTGCAAAATTAAATAATCACACATTACAAGGAAATAAACACAAAAACAATATATCAAAACACAATGACTTATGTGGGGAAAACCCTTTTAGGAGAATAAATGCACTACAAATCAACTTAATCTATTATTTAGTAATAAAAGGCCACAATACGCTTGTAGAGTCTAAGCTTTTACAAGAGTATTGTTAACCAAAGATTTGGAGCAATTATGGTAGCATAACAATACCTACAAAAATCATTATCAAAACCTCCATCCCAAGCACCCAATAAATAGGAGAAACAATACATGAAACTATGAAATGGTAATTATAACACCATGAGCTAAAACCACCCAAATTGTGGCACCCATATCCCTAGTCAGAAATCCAACACCCAAATCCCAAGACAAGTACATATGCTAAAAATAACATATTCCTTCCACTTGCCATAACTCACCAACTTGGGCATTTCATTTTTGGCTCCATTATCTCCATTCAAAGATGCCTCATGACATGCCATAACATGCATCATAAGTTGGTCAACAATTGTAACTCTTTCTTTATATTTCCAATGTGGGAGGGTTCCAACTTTGGAGGCCATAACTTTTGATTTGGGAGGCCAATTGGGCCCCCTTTCTTAAATTTGTAGACCTTGAAAATATCATGTATCGGGCATCTCAAAACTAATGTCAAACAACCAAGAATATTTATTTTGGCAAAAAATGACCTCTATAGCCCAAAAATTGTATATTTTAAAGCTTGAAAATTGCATTTTTGTATTCTTAACATTAGGAGAAAATTCAGGACTCCTTTCTTAACACAAAAAAGTCTTGTGATTGAGCTTTGATCAAATTGAATGAAGTGGATATGCCTCATATGCATGTATGATGACTAAAGCCCATAGACTCTACCATCTCTATCTCTATTTCCATTCTCAAGTTAGGACTAAGGGCTGCTATTATGGATGCTTGTGTTCTTTCCCTCTTTAGTTCTCATCTGAGCAATACAAGGGCTGCCCACATCTCTCGTTTTGCCTCTCCCAAGGTTTTTCTTACATTGCTTGGTGTCACAGCTATGAATGCTTGCAATATGGTAGTTGAGGCAATTGATGCCTCCATTAAGATTTTTCTTACGGGAGAAGCAAATCACCCTCCCTTAGACTGGTCTAATTGTAGCATATTTACAAGCAACACCATAGTTTCTAAAAAGATGGCTTCTACTTGTTTATGTTGAGTGTGATGTGGAGTTGGATGCCATTGTATGGTAACCTACAACATGCTCAAGCATAGAAAACAACGATTTGGACATGAAAAATAAAATAAAATTCACTTAAAAAGCATTTCAAACATAATTGAATAGCATTAATTAAATTAACCAAAAAACTAGTTTTTTGTCCCTAAATCATAAACCCTATGTATGGGGGAAAAATCCCAGCAATATCATTCATAAAAACGTGTGTTACACGGGGACGCCTCCCCTGCCCCAAAAGCCACTGTCCTCGTCCCCAACCGTCCCCAGGATGGGGGGACGCAAAGGGGACGGCCCCCTGCTGTCCTTGAATCAAGCAAATTTGAAGGAAATGGCAAGAAACATTTCTAGCTGATTGGGAACGGTCCCCATCCCCGGTACGGATTAGGGGCATTGGAAACGTCCCTCATCGTATCGGGGACGGCTAACCGTCCCCTATAGACTAGGAGCTTTCTAAAGGCTGAAAACATTAAAAAATTCGATTTTTTAAAAATTTATTTCACCTTTTTGAGCTTGTGCAGGGCCCACGAATTCTAAGAAACAAAATATTGAATGTTATTTTCATTTTGAGTCTCAACTCTCACGACTGAAGGAAGGCATGGGTTCTCACTTCTCTCTCATGCACCTGTGAAGAAGCAAAACGATTTTAGTTTTGATAGCCCGAATGATAGTGACTCAGATAGTTCTGAGCCTTTAGATATTCATAACCCGAATGAGGCTTAATTTCATAGACTGTTGTATTTAGTATTTTGATTTTCACGTTTGAACTTTTAGGCTTCTAGATGCATGTTTGAAGCATTTGGATATTGATAGACCATGGTTTTATTGATGTTTGATACTGCTGTGATAAATTTTATAAGGCTTTAATGACATTTATTATGCTGTTATAGTACTACTCTCGCGATTTATTTACATATTGATATTGTTGCTATCAATTATTAATTTATTGACATATCTCTCTCTCTTTCCCTCTCTCTATCTATAATATATTAATAAATTTTGAAAAATCATATATACATATATATATGTATTTCGTATGTCGCCATCCCCTAACATCCCCTAAAAATGGCCCCCTAGGAAACGTCCCGGAAACACGTCCCCACCCGTCCCTCCGTCCCCGTCCCCGTCCCCGAAAAGGCATGGAACATAGATAAAAACTGCGTAAGTCAACAATAAAAATTACAAAAATTGAATTTATTGCATGTACAATTGTAAATAATGTTTAGAAACCTAATATTAACATTTTAGAAGAATTTACATGCTTGGAAAAGCAAGAAAAAGAAAAAAAAAGAACTTGGAAACCCAAAATTCCTGAAATCTACTCTTCATATCTGCTATAAACTCACTCCAATCTGCTCAAGAGATGCTCAAATGCTATGCAAAGAACATGTGTGAACATGTAGTCTTAAAAAGGAAAAAAAAAGGAAGGTTCTTTTAGTGTAAAATACATGTTACTATGCATAGATTGTGTCTGGCAAGTTTTAGCATCAGACTTGCCAAGTACTTGTAAATACCCACTATGAGTTCAGCGCTGAAACTAATGAATACTCAGCTGCAAAAATTGGTGTGTTAAAAATGCAAAACCTCGGCCAACTGAAATTTTTGCGTGTTGGTGAGTAGTTGAACTATTCCAAGTGTATTATTATTTAATTCATGGATTTGACAAACAGTTGCATTTATCTTGGTTTTTTGGCTTTTAGGATCTAACGTGACACATAGTATGGTATCATATTGCTTCACAAATTTTTTGATACCTTGGTAAAATGGTGCATGATTAAGTTCCTTCTCTTATTTAGTTGGGATTGTGGCCTTTTAAAAGACAAGCATGGCATTCAAATGCATCAGTATCACATATGGTGATGGCCCCTGACCCCTAAATTAGAGAGATTAATAGAGGCTTCGTAATACTTAGTTATGTTTCCTCTAAATAGCTTCTCATTCATCAGGGTTCTTGGGATTTTCAAAGGCATTCAAACATCTACCAAATGCTTTGATCGCTGTCAAGATCCAAGTTTCTCTCACTGAAAGGAATTGAATCAACTCTTTTATTTTTCTTTGTTAATTTTTGGACTTGAGTTTTGTGTTTCACTGCTGTTTGATATGCTTTGATGTCATGCGAAAGCCTGTATTTGAAGGATTTGATGCTTAATTACTTCTTACTTGAAATTTCACTTTTTTACAAGGTACTAGAACATCCTTTTCACGTTCACTAAGGCCGTTTGAAATACAAGGAGTAGAATGATGAATGATATGTTCTGTCCTTGCCAAAAACAAATTATTATATTCGTAGACAACATACTAATTTTTAGTATGAAAAGTAGGAATACAAGAGTATCTAGAAGTATTCATAAAACTTTGTACAGAACATTATAAGTATAATTTTTGTATATGAAGGGCTTTGTGAAAAAGGATATTAGATATTGAGGATACAATGTGCCATAGAGATAGGAAATATTTATTGAAACTAAGAAAATCAAAGTCATTTAAGATTGGAGAAGTCCAATTCATGTTCATGAAATCCAGTCTTTTAGGTCTAGTGAGGTTCTAGAGAAGATTCATACATAAATTTTCTAAAATAAGCCAGTACTTAAGAAAACTAAGGCATTTGATTGGAAAATCTAATACAGCAACAATTGTTCTACACCATTGAGAAAACATCAATTAAAACTCCTATATTGATGAAAAAACAAGCTGTTGTGAAAAAAAGTGAGTAGAAGATTTTTGAATCAACATTTTGGATTACAGTCTGTGGTCTATTATCACAATGAAAGAAAAGGTGATCCAAAATGATGATTCAGAATCTTCCACATGGTTGTTTCCGAAAGCTTGTTTATCAACATTCATGGATTGAGAATGTTATGTCTTTAACTCTTATATTTGCTATTATGGATCCAACGAAACCTTCATAAATCATACAAATGCAAGCAGTTGCACAGAGGAGCAATCCACTCAAAACACTAAGTACATATTATTAAGGTGGAAAAATGAAACATCTTGAGCATACGATGATTCATTTTCAATGAAAAGTTATCATTAATTTTTTGTTATTAATATATGCAAATGTTTAACTTGTGGTGAGTGTCCACTAAACGAAGCAAAGACAATACCTTCAACAAGAAATGTTATGCCTTCACTTGTAACCTAACAAAAAAAGAAAATACATATAACTCCTAACCACAATTGATCTGTATTGGACCTAGGAGTATAGCTCATCCCCAAAGGAAAGCACTTTAGCAAAATTTTCAGGTTTTAAAAGCACCCACAAAACCCAGTTTTACGACACTGTTGGTTTTGTACGGGGCAATCGCTGGTTTCGTACAGGGGCAAATTGCCAGTTATCAAAAGGGGTAGTTTGTAACCATCACCTTCAAAATGGTGATGGTAAAAACAAAGGAATTTGAAATGAACAAGCAACTCTTCCACTTCTAATTCCATTTGAATCTGTATAGAACATGAGGGGAAGGTTCCAACAGCAGGTGCAGAGCATGATGTTGATCATTGGAGGAGGATAATTGAATTGTTGTATCTTATAGAAATTTGTAATAATAGGCTTGATTGAGGTTGTAAGACACTTCATACTTGTCTATTTCAAGAAATACACTCTGGTAGAGAACAATTGCCTCTACCAACTAGGGTTTCAACTCCCACTGGGTTTTGCCAGGATAAATCTTAATGTTTGTGCTGCATCTTTGCATTTCAGAACTTCATTTCTTTGATAGCAGCTGTTTAATTCCTCCCAAATGTCACTGTCATTCAATTTCCAAGTAGAAGAGTAGTTAATATGTTTGATTCCTGTTTACTAACTGTTTTTAATGGAAATTACGGATCAATAATGATCAAATTATGGTAGTAGTTTAAGCAGCCATGGCTATGCCAGGCGGAGGAGGATCTTTATCCTCAGGTTTCCCCAAACATCACCAGGGTTAGAATCATCAATTCCAGGGCTTGGCCCTTTTGCTAGACTTGTGGGTGTGCTCTCCTACCACCCTCCTTTTTTTGTGAATATTGTACTATTTTCTTTAAATTAATGCAAAGTTAAATAGGATATATTCAACAAAAAAAAATTGTATTAGTGGAAATATAACATTGGCTAAATTTATTCCATTTCATATGACTCAAAAGGCTTTAAAACTAGTTCCTATTGTTAAAATATTTTCAAGCAACGAATTACTAAAGAATATTTCAAAAGACCCTAAATTCAAAACAAGTTCTATTAAGCATATTTTCCAGTATAGGGGTTACCAGATAAGTTCTAGTAATGATAATCATCTTCCAATAAGCCATGAATAGAAAGGATTAATAGAATCTTGAAAAATGATATCTGACATTGCAATTAGACAAATGCTTTGACCAAGAAACTTTACTACTTATAAAGTTCTCTTACAAAATAGTATACATTTGGCCAAATGTATAAACCTACTCCAGCTATGTATCAGATTTAAATCCTTTCACGCCAATTTCGATAGTTATAAAAAATTTATACATTGCAGAAGTAAATGACTGAAAAATGAAAGTCAAGTAGGTGAGGAAGACATTTTAAACAACTATCCTCCTAATGCCATTAGGAATATGGTCAATAAAGTCACCTCTTGAGTTTGTCATATAGAGATAATCTATTGATTCTATTCCTTTGTTAAGAATAAGCGAAGTAAGTATAAAACAATAATTTTATTAATTGAGATTATATGTTTTGGCTTTTTTAATTGAAGCCCAACAATGATTCAAATGTAGGCTGGGTTGGGGGGATTGCAAGAGAACATTTTTACTCACTTGGATCAACAAGATGAACACCATGTGCCTATTTTGTGGATGCTATATTTTACAAGTAACAAGTTGCATGGTTTCTGCTATATGAAACTCTAATCAAATGGCTAGGTATCTTACAAATTATGAATATTCTTTGGCAGGTACAAAGGCATTTACAATTGCGAATTGAGGCTCAGGGTAAATATTTACAGAAGATCATTGAAGAACAGGAGAGAGCCAAAAATCAAACATCCTCTTCCCCTGAACTCTCCCCTCGCTCTGAAGAACCTGATGAAGGTATAGACAATGCTTTTCCCAATTCAGATGGTCAACGAAAGAGTGGCACATTCGATGAGATCCAAACAAAAGATGGAAACACTACCATGCCTTTGGTTGATATTACTCAGAAGCATCAAGATGTAGATGTCATTCACCATAGAGAGGAAGAGCAACATCAAGCTTCCTCCTATTCATATATGGTCAGTGATGGAATTGCAGATTCAGCTAATCCTGAGTTTGGACCACCTGTAAAAAGAAGTAGATTCAACAGCGATGTCGAGAACTTGGCAATTCAGCCATATAATGAACAGCGACTGATACCAATGTCATTCTCTAGCCAGTCCTCACATTTTAGAGTTGAAAAATCACCTGGTTCAAACTACCAAAGCAGGGTTGCAGGTTTGATAAGGCAGGTTGAGTCTCCTACACCATCCCAGCATACTGCAGACTTGCCTGTGCAAGAATTGTCAGAGAACTTATCAAGAGATGATGTAGACCAAATTCCTCACGCCCATGATTTTTTTAAACAATTCTTGGAGACAAATGCATCTGGTTCCCTGGGATTTGTATCTTCTCAATCTCGTATTCAAATTCCAACATGTTTGCATGCATCAAATTTGTCTAGTGCGTCTCAAGGTGAATTTTCAAGTGCATTGGATGGCCGTGATGGACACCACAATGTTCCATCTTCCCAAGCTGGTTTGTTTCCACCATGGACATAAGTTGAGCCAAGCTGGTTAATCCCAGAGATTTGATAAAATGGGTCTCTAAGTTCAGGGCTTAATACACTGATGCCAAGCAGAGTATAACATGTAACATATGGTAAATAAACTTAGTTTTCTTCATTTTAAATCTGTTCCCGACTCTCCCTTCTACCCTCACAACCAAAAACCAAGACATATCTAAATGTTTATGATATTCTTAGAGAGCACTTTATTATCATTTTACACCAAGAATATCAGTGTTAATGTTATATGCAACATTTTTCAATGTTGAGAATGAATATGTGGTGAGCCACCTTTTCCCTTGTCACAAGGATTGCCATTTTACTGTTGTAATGTGTATACAGGCTTATGACATGGATGTCGACATTTTGTAGATATTAAAATTAAAGTTTAAACTGGTGACATATCTGACTTGTAGTTCTAAGTGTAAAATTTTATGGTTAATGGTTAGAGCAGGTATGATTCTGAACAGATGCCATGACACATTGTATCTTACCATTCTACTTTACTAGGAGATACAAACATTTTGAGTACCTTCAGATGTATCTGAATGCCCCGCATCATGTACAATAGAGACAATACCACAGATATACAATCTATTTCTATTAGTGTAATTTTTATTCTGAGGAGGTTTAATCAGTTTATTTTTATTTGGAAGGTATGAAACCCTACTTGGGTTGAAGTGTAATGCAATGACAATTGAATTTGTTCATTTGTGAAAGAGTACTGATGTAGAAGATCTATTTGGGCACCATATATCATAACATAGTTCGGACTATTTCAAAAGCTTAGGTAGGTTTGCTTGTCCCTTTCAAGCTTGTCAATTCTCTATTATGTTGGTCAATTGACCAAGTGAAATGTGCAACTCTGGTTGTCACGATGAAAGATTTATTCAAATGTTTGAATTGATTTGATCCAATGGTTATGTCATGTAAACAATATTCTCTATATTTAATTATACAGAAGAACAGGACCTTAAGTTTATTTTTAAAATTTAAGACTCTTAAATCTTAGCATTCTCAAGTTGTTTGTACGTAACTGTGAATTCATGCCAATGGCAATTTAAGAGCTCATCTTATGCTGTTTTCAACATTTTTAACTGCCACAATCTGCTATTTCCTTAACCTAAGTATGGAGGATGCTAAGAATATGCAAAATTACGTCAGACTTAAAAAGTTATTGTAATATATATTAACGATGAATGGTATCCCCATGGAGGGCAGATTTAACTAGTCATTACAATTCTCTTACTTTGTTCAGCGAGAAAGATTGTCGGAATGGGGAACGCTCTGTTCATGATGTATCTCAACAAAACTTGTAAGTAGATGCTGCAATAATTTATAATTAAAGAAAAATAGAAATGGTGTTATATTACAAAATTTGATAGTAGATGATCAAGTAAGGATTTCAGGTTTGAGAATTGGATTTTGGATTCATCCATTGCTTCACTATGGTACGAATATAAGTAAACTTGAAGGAGAGAAGTCACTGGGTTTTGTTCATTAATTTCATTCAAGATTGGGTTTCTATGCTGGGCGTTCTACCTGCAGCTTCAAGAGTTATTTGGCTGAGACCTTTGGCGATGCACAAATTGGGTTCCTATTCTCTTGTTCATCAGACCTTATTTATCTTCAATAGCACGATGCCTTGGGACTGTTTTCTCCTGGTGAAACCCTCTTGGTTAGTGAAATAGAGACTACATGTTAGCATTTCCTCAACCATTCATTGTATTTATTTGTGTTTTGACAGCCACTAGCTGGTACAAATGATTTCTTAAATGTTCCGTATTACAGCTTCAAATGCATATTGGAATTCGGGGTTTTCAAGCTAAAAGTTTCAAGACTCCTCGGTAATTGCCAAATTATTCTCACTCATTTTCCAATTAGAGATCTGCCATTTCCTAGCTCATGGATGCAAACAAATAACGAGGTATGTTAAAGTGACATAACAATTAGGTGTAGGAATTTAGGATCTATTCAGTGACAGGTCTTTTAGTCCTTAGTCTATAAGCTGCAGAAATTTTGTTTCTCTAGCATAATCCTCAATGCATGTACCTGTAGATAATCATCCATGATGCTTGTTCATGAAGATTGTTTTGCTTATATATAATTAAGCATTACTTTAAAAATAAAAATTCTAAAAATTCCTTAGAAAAAGAGAAGTTTTGGTAAAATATTTCATTGGAAGAGCAGTATGCTCAATTAAATGAAAGTTTTGTTGCTTATGTTACAAAGCTTTTCATATTGTATAAGAAAACTGTGAAATACCAGGTTTAAATTAAAGATTTAAACTAAATAGTTATATAATATTATATGTTTGGAGCAATAAGGGTAAGCAGCAATTAAATGACACAATTAATTATCATATGGACGATTTATTTTGAAGAGCAGCGATTATGTAAGGAGGAGCATCTATTATCACTCATTTACAAGCGATCCTGTTTCTCTGAGCATAAACTAAAGAATACAAAGCAGCAGTTAGAAGATGCAATTAATTTACAAGTGGCAGCAATCAGTAGTAAATGATCATTATCTGTGTGGGAATTAACCATTAAAAGCAGCGACCAAATAGTTAAAGGTGATCGCTAGATAGAAAGGCAGCGATTAGGATAAAAAGGGAATAATAAAAGAGTAATAATTAAACAAAAATAAACAATGCAGCGATTAGTGTCTTCAAGGGTGGCGATAGGAGACATAACTGTTTAAAGTGGTCATCTTCTTTCGAAGAGATGCATTCCTTCATTTAGAATTGAAGGTATAAGTTTAGATTTTGAGAAGAGTTGGAAGGGTCAGAATCCAGATTTAAATATTAATTTTTAGATTTGGACACTTCTTGATGAGCAGCTAGTAATCCTCCATGGAAGTACACACAACAATTGTATAAATCAGGAAGATAGCAGACTTAATTTTTTTACTGAAGTAAACCATTGTGGAATTGCTCTATATGAGCAGAAATTTATAATATGGGAGTAACGTTTCAAGCATATAAACCTGAAAGGACTCCAAGTAAGATGCACGAATATAAGGATATCAATCAAGAAAGGCATCCAAGTTCTCAAGGCCTATATATCGACGATAGTCAGATTTATATTCAAAGCTAACACATGATTTTAATTGATTAATCAGAAACAACTATTATATTTAATTATCAAATTTTCATTATCAAATTAATATTTGAATCAGACTTAATTATTTAGGATTTATTTCATTTATAATTTAGGAACTCTTTTATCTATTTTAATAATATTGAATGACAACCTTTGTCAATCCAATAAGAAATAAATCGAAAATATATTGATCCGAAGTTCAGGTCATTACAAAAATATGGTCTATTACATGCCAAAATGTAGTAGTTTTTTTTTGTTGTTGTTGTGGTGTCCTTTAAGGAATTCAGTTACAATCTTTAATTATCTTCATTGAAATCTAGCTGTTTGTCTCCGGTAGTCTCACCTTTCATTGCTTCAACTATTATCATCTCTGATTAGTAGGTTTTTGATTCTAAATAGCAATCACTATAAACTTGCCTCTTCTCGATGAAGTCCAATTAGAGTGAGGGAGACCTCTAGAGATATAGAATTTGATCTATCGACCTCTAATTGAAAAGCACTTAACAACTATTGACGAGGTTGTTGGTGATACCCCAATTCATTTTCATATTATTAAAAGATATTATCTGTTATATTGTGCCAAAACACAATCCAAGAACTAGTCTAGGTGGACTCCCATAAGAACCAATTTACCCTGACAACATGTGCTTGGTAATGACAAGTTCTCGTGGTTGGCCTTGGCTATATATTATTATAGGAATCCTACAAAGGAGGCATAGTAGGCTAAATTGGTGGATGAAGTGCAAGGAAATTGTGTTAGCTTTGGATGAAATCTTATTCATGATTCTCCTCAAGATGCACTAGGAGGGCCAAAGTGTGATGATCTTTTGTCTACAATTACTTGTTAATGTGGATGTCATTATTTATGCTTTTTAATAATGTTGGATTTAGTATCCCTTGAGGTTTGAACTTATAGTGTGGTGTTTATATTGATATCTTTGGTTCACATGCCATTAGGGGAGAGGGCCTAGTAGTTGCCCATGTACCAGATGGAACTTCAATTTTTGTTCCTTATGTTCCATTCCTGCATCTGCCTTATGTTACTGGTCTTTCATGATGTCGGAAATTCTTCCTTGGGTTGAGGTTTAACTTTATTTTCATGTAAAACCCTTGTGTTATTTTACGCCTTGGTTGGGATCTATTTCGCTATTACTTTTTGAGGGGTTTTAAAAAATCTTATGTCTTATTGTTTCGTCTAGGCTGGGTCCCTTTGGTCTCAAATATTTTTATTTCTTCCGTTGGGTTTTATTTTCCAAAGTCTTGGCCCCGTGTTTCATCATTTAAAAACAACTTATGTCGTTCTCTCATCTGCCTAGTAATGTCCCCTTGTCCTCTTAATAAATGTTTTATTTTGCAAAGGGATCAAATTCGTTCTACCGTTGATCAATTGCCTTCAGATATCAACGGTTGCCTGCCATCGCGTGATCAGGAATTGCAAGATCTTTACTGATTGTGATATCACGGGCGGGCACCACGTGCCTTTTTTGAAGGATGAAATTTACACGATCATTGATGTGTTGTCTTTTGATCTCAGCCGCTCCCCACCATCCCGTGATGACCCCACCACACTGCTTTGGTTGATCGCGATATCCCAGGTGGGCGCCACGTGTCCTATCTGGAAAGGCCGAAGGAGATAAGTTTGTGTGTCGTCGATCAATTATTGTCAGATATCAACGGTTGCCTGCAATCACGTGATCCAAAATTGCAAGGTCTTTACTGATCGCAATATCACGAGCGAGCACCACGTGTCTCATCTGATGAAGTCGAAGGAATAAAGGAAATACTGTAATAAATTAATCCAACCTTAATACATTAAAAGGCGGATTACTAAAGTGTTCTTAGGGTGCACGTGTTTTAAATTGACGGATCTGTTATAATCTTGGTGGGAAAGCTGCTCGATGGATAATGATAAGGCTGGCGACTGTGTTGAAGGAACGAGATCATTGATGCTCAAGATCAATGGTCGCCCGCCATCACGTGATCCAAAGTTGCAGGATCTTTATTGATTGAGATATCGTGGGCGACTGCCACGTGGACTTCCTTGGCAGCGTATGGTATGGTGGGCCCCTTATTTGCCATGTTGGCGATTGTGTCATCTTATTTTGAAGACTTTCGTTTGATCATTTGATCTAACTAAAGGATCGACGGCTAGAATTTAAGTCTGCGTCAAATATGGTTGGAGTCGTTCGTGCAGTGCGCGAGTGAGCTTTAATGGCAGATGAGATGCTTATTGGCACGATTTAATCAATAAATCAGATGTTGCGGTTACAACGGTTTCCAGTTTAGCTTTAATAGCAATCTCAGCACGAGTTTCTTGTGGTCTTTTATTGTTGCATCAACTTTTCTCAGTGTGCACAATGAACGAGAATATTTTCCAAGTGATGGTTGTTGTAACAATTTTTGGAATATCACCAGGTGTGCCAATTGGCTGGTGACATGTGTACTTTCTGGCCCGATGCTTGTTTGCTCCTTCATTTTCTATAAGAAGGATCTCAAGGCCAAAAGTATGGGTTAGCAAGCTAGATAATTTTTGTCGAGTCTAGGTGAAGTTGTAGAGCAAATTGTAAAGTCCAATGGTTTTAGAGAGAAATGCAATTTAGGTTTTGAGTCATTTTGTAATAGGTTTTGAGTTCATGGGGATTTAATGTTGTATAACAATACTAGCATTTGAGTTGAAATGATAAATTCAAGCTCATGTCTCTCCATTGTACATGCATATATGAACTTTGAATAAAATAACTAAGGGTTGCTTTATCCATCTCACTGTTGTAGTGTGTATGATTTTATTTTAACTTTAATTCAAGGAATTAATTAAAATGCTTAAATGGGATTATAGGCGGATATGTTCTGTATAAGGATTTGATAAGTAGTATTGGGTTAGAATGCATACTGATGAAATTGTAATGCAATATTGTCATAGATTTCATATGTTGTGTTAAATCTATCATATGCCTTTAGATACTTATGAATTTGACTCCTCCAATGGATATGTGGCACTGATCTAAGTTGTACTTGTTTGTATACTTCAGTATTTGTTTGTCTTTGCCTAGAGCTTGCTACAAATTGTAAATCAATGACTATCTTATACTATGGATTGTGTTTAGTTATCTCATGCTCCAGGTAGCTGTTATTATCAATGAACAACCGATTCTATTCAATATTATCCTATCATGTTGAGTTATTAAGTAAGATTATCTGCTAGATTGTTAATGTTGTTTATGATAATGGTGCAAAGGTTGTAAACACATTGAGGGATCACCCTCCCGGGTCTTGCAGAGCCCAAAGTGTAGGAGGGCTCTTAAAGTCCTCGTCAGTTGGTTTAGGTCCTTCGAGCTGCCCTTGATTGGAATTGGCAATTCCATAGGTAGATTAGAAGACCAACCTGGTTACATTGTAAAACAGAACCAACAAAATGGCAACTCCACTGGGGAGCTAATTTTAATATTTCTTGTCAGTGTGTCAGTTGTCCATTTTGCATAGAGTTTTCATAGTGTTTTTGTGATTTGAAGGTTGAGCCTATAATTCTATGTTAGGTTTGTCCACTTCTTCGATTTTCATAAGCGTTAAGAGTTATGTTGTAAAGCACTTTTGTGTGTTGTCAGTATGAAGTTCCAAAGGTTTTCATTCTCCACCACGTGTCTTTAGGTATTTGGTATTCCCAAGCTAATTGGGTGGCGACTCTAAAGTCTCTACACACCAGTGTGCATTTTACTGTGAAAGGTTTATTATAAGTGGAAAGAACTTTTGGACTAGTACGAAGAATGAAGAACACCAGGTCATTCATGAAGAATCATCCGGAACAGAAATTGGAAGGTGAACTTCCCAAAATGAAGAAGGACTGGATAAAGAAAAGACTAGAATCTAGTAATGTTGCTCCCGCATCACAGGACTCTGTACAACAAGGTACAAGTAAGCTTTTACACCCTATCCCTGAAAATCTTGAAGAGGTGTCCAGAAATTCAGATTCAGATAGTTGTGGATTTTTTGATGCATTATTTAATACATCGGTTCAAGAAGATGTGAAATGTCAAAATAAAGGGCATGTTAGTGTCAAATATGCTAAAAAGAGAAGAGGCAAGAGAAGAAGTCGAAGCCATCATAGAGAATGCACCAGTGATGTGCCTCCTCCTGTTGAAAATGATGTAAACCCTTTATTATATGAACATGTAATGGAAGGGGTCAATTTAATAGATCTAGATAATACATCAAGTTCTGATGTGACTTTGCCTAACCTTAACGATGTTTTTGGAGACATTAATTCCTTGAAATGGGAAATCCAAGTGCAAGCTAAGCTCAAACTGAAAAGAGAAAAAGAGAGGGAAGCAGAATCGAGGAATGCTGTGATTGAAAGGGATAGGTTGATGAGACAGTTGGCAAGCATGAAGTTCCTGAACCAAGAAGAACCTAAACCAAGTGTTGAGGGTCCGGTTGTACAGAAGATTGCTAATAAGGAAACAAAACCCGTGTCTAAAGAAAATCCAGTAGGCCACATTGATGTCCAACCCAAACCTGCTGACCCAAAACCCTCAAATCATGTTAAGTCTCAACCGAGTAATACAAACCTTAAGCCTGTCTTGGATAAGGGAAATCAAAAGGTCGAGGGGATTAAAATAAATGAGAAGGTGAATCCCCATTTCACTCAACAAGATCTCCCACCACATGTGTCATTTCAAACTGAATCTACCTTAGAAAAGGCTAAAACGGAGAATGAAGCTTTGGCAGAAGAGTTGGAGAGAACAAAAATTGAGGTTGCGAATGCAAAAATGAAGAGGAAAATAAGTTTCTTAAAGATGTCAAACATGGATGAGGCTACACAAGCTGCAACCTCATCAAGTCACCAAGACGTTTTAAAGGACAGTCCTAAAACTAATCCAGACCGCACCATAAATAATTCTAGCTTGAAGACTCATGCAAATAGGTCTATAAATCCAAATTAGGATGGTTCTAGAGTACAAGATTTAGGGTCTGGTGTTGATTCTCAGAGGAATGAAGGATTATTTCAATGACGACCTATACATTTGGAAAGGTATAGGCCATTGTTCTTTGATGGTATCCCTGGTTATCCAAATCCCATCCCTGCTGACTTGAGAGAAAAGATGAATAAGTTTGCTGGCAATAATGCTGTAACAACAGAGGAACACTTGAAAGATTTTATGGATATGCTAAATGATTATGAGGTAGAACATGAAGATGTTGTAATGAAATTGTTTGTACAATCTCTAGTAGAAGATGCGAGGGATTGGTATAGAGGTCTACCTAATGCTAGTATTGGTTCATAGGATGAGTTTGAAAAGTATTTCAAGGAGCAGTATGGTGATAAAACTAATACTAGTTTTATGTTAAATGAATTTAATAACATCAAGAAGTCATTGTGACAGAGTTTAATTTAATATTTTAGAAAGCAATGTATAAATTGTTTCAGGTTTTGAGGCTTGATGAAAATGTTTGTTTAACTACATATTTCAATGCTTTTGATGCTAAAATGGCATATCTCCTTAGAGATAAGGACCCTCGGACTATAAGGGATGCATTTAGGGTGGCTATAAATATTGAGAGTAATAGAAGAGCTTCTGGGAAGTATGGTAGGAGAGAACCTACACTTTTAAAAAATCCTAAGAATAAGACAGAAGATTTCGGCTGCAAAGCCTAAGGATGATGAAAAGTGGGAAAAGGTTTACAATACTCTAAAAGACATAAAGCAAACTGTTGCTAAGCAAGAGAAGGGTATAGGAAATGAAAGGAAACCTTATAATAAAAATGATAGGTCACTCAGATTGCAAAATTATCCTTATAATACGAATTGGAAAGATGGGAAACCAATCTTGCCTAGCCAGAAGCCTAAAAGTGATCAACATACGCCAGACCCCTTGCAAAAACATTTAGTGAATCTAGTACCAGATAGACCATGGTGTGAAGTGTGTGAACAACCACATGATCAAAATTATTGTGGTGTTGCTCAGTTGCTTGTCGCTGAGGAAGTGGAAGAGGATGTTCATGATCAAACATCGAAATATGAGCAAGATGATGTAGATGTTTGTATGGCTAGATCATACATTGATGAGGCATAATGTTCTTCTGATGATGAAATACAGGAAGTTGATGTGGATAATCAAAGGTAGAGAAGTGAGATATATCATCAACAGATCTTTTCTGATGAGGAAGGTGATTTTGATCAGAATGCTTGCAATATGGAACAAGTTGAAGATTCAGTGTCCTTAAGGAGATCGTCAGAAGAAGAGATTGCAAGATTGATTGAAGAAATGGCTGCTCAAATGAGAAGTTCATTTCAATTGAGAAATAGAACTGTGGGTGGTGAGCAGGGTAAACCTGCTGGCTTGTTTATTAAAGAACAAAAGGATAAAAATAGAGGTGTTAAGGTTGACAACAAAAAGGATGCTGCAAAAGCCAAAGAAGTTAAGAGTGATAAGGTTTGGGCTAAAAAGAATGAAACCCCAAAGCCTCAAGAAGATGTGACTTCGTCATTGGTAAAGACCAAGGTGATTACAAAGGTAGCTAAACCTGTTGTAGAAGATAAGAAGCAAAAGAAGCTAGGAGGAAGTAATCAACAAGAGAAAAAAGGAGGAAGTAATCAACAAGAGAAAAAGGAAAATGATGAAGGTATGAAGTCTAATTTGCCTAAATATACACCTGTAGATATGTTTCATGTGCTTTCTCAGGTTAAAGTAACCGTACCTCTATTAGAAATGATGAGAATAAATGAACACAAAGAAAAGACATTAGCCTTGATCACAGATGTTGGTAATAAGACTAAGCAAGGAAGTGGTAAAAAAGTGAAGGATAAAGAGAAAGAAAAGGAAGTGGAGGGAATTGTGTCACAAATTCCTCTTATATATTTAGGAAATTCTATTAACATGTGCCTTGAAAACATAACCCCTTTTTTCTTAAGCGCGGATATAAATGGGAAAACTTTAAGGAACTGTATCATAGATTCAGGGGCATCAAATAATGTTATGCCAGTCAAAATAATGGAGGCAATGGGCTTGACTGTAGATATTGCTTAAGGTAAATGCTATGCTATGGATTCAAGAGAACTACCAGTTATTGGAACTATTAGAGCATTACCTTATAAATTGACTCAATACCCTGACAAAGATTTAGTCATGACTATATTAGTCGTAGACATCCCACCTCATTTTGGAATGCTTTTGTCAAGAAAATGGAGTGCATCAATGGGGGGTAACATGCAATGTGATTTGTCATTTGCTACTTTCTCCATTGATGGTAAGGATGTCAAAATTGAAAGAGAATCAAAAGTACCTCATATGATTGAGTATGGCCCGATTGAAAATATGACATGCTTTATTGACAGTGGTATAGATGAGTTTAGTGTTGAGGAATTTTCTTGCAATTGTGATAAGCCTACTGCATTGATTGATACAAAAATAAAACAATTGTCATAATCTGATGACTTGTGGACTATGTATTTTGATGGTGCAAGTTCAAAAGAAGGGTCTGGTGTAGGTGTTTTGTTACAATCACCAAGTGGAAAGACATTCAGGTTCTCTTTCACTCTATTATTTGAATGCACAAATAATGTGGTCGAGTATGAAGCCTTGTTATTAGGGTTGAGATTTGCTGAAAAACATGGGATCAAGAAGCTCAAGGCAATTGGGGATTCTGAGCTTGTGGTCTCCCAAGTTAGATCCAAGTATGTATCAAAGAACAAGAGGTTGAAACAGTATAGGAATGTTGTTTAGGATGAATTGGAGAGCTTTGATGCATTTGGCATAGGATGGATGGAGAGAGGTCAAAATAAGGTGGAAAATTTATTAGCTAATATTGCAGCAAAACCAGATGATGTCTTATGTTGGAATTTCAAAGGTTGAGGTGCAAACCAGGCCATATGTTCCTAATAACATAAAAAATTGGCAAGTTTTTGATAATGATGATGATATATTAAGATTTTTGAATTGTGTGGGTGAATATGAAAATCAAGAAATTGACTTTGGAGCTTTTGTTGAAAATATTGATGGTAAGGATACTATATTTGGAAATGAGGTCATTCAGTTAAAGACAAACACAATTCCCAAGGGTCTAGCTGTACTAGAAAGAGTGTTTGATAATCAAGATAAGACAAAGGCTAATCATACTACTTCCCATCCTGATGACTTGGAAGAGATAAATCTTGGAACAAAAGCATCCCCAAAGAAGGTGTATATTGGAAAGAAAATGTCACCAAAGGTGAGAAGGATGCTAATTGACTTATTAAGGAAGTTTGGGCATGTGTTTGCATGGTCCTATGATGATCTTAAGGCATACAGGGAGGATCTTTTCCAACATGAAATTCCTTTACGTGATGATGCCAAGCCATTCAAACAAAAGCAAAGGCCTATTAATCCCACTTTAGCCCCCAAAATGCAAGAATAATTAATGAAACTAAGGGATGCAGGAATCATCAACCCAATCAGACATTCATCTTGGGTGTCAAACTTGGTACCACTATGGAAGAAAAATGGAGACATCAGATTATGTGTAGATTTCAGAAATTTGAATGTGTCTTCATTAAAAGACAATTATCCGTTACCCAATATGGAAGCCATGTTGCAAAGGGTGACAGACGGTGAATTAATGTCTATGATGGATGGTTTTTCTGGTTATAACCAGCTTATGGTCAAAGAGTCTGAGCAGTTTAAGACAACCTTCACCACACCATGGGGAACATATGTTTATGTAAGAATGCCATTTGGTCTAACAAATGCAAAGGCTATTTTTCAGAGAGCCATAGATGTGGCATTCTCAGATTTCATTAATTTGTTTTTGGTGATTTACCAAGATGACTTGACAAAATATTCTAAAAAGGAAGAGGATCATTGTGAGCATCTGGAGAAGATATTCATTAGAGCTCTGGAGTATGGTATTTATTTGAATCCAAAGAAATGTGTGTTCGGAGTACTAGAAGGAAAATTATTGGGACATATACTTTCCAAGGATGGAGTAAAAATTGATCTAGAGAGGGTAATTGCAATTGATAAAGTTCCACAACCCCAAAATGTCAAAGGAATACAATCTTTCTTTGGACAAATAAACTTCTTAAGGAGGTTTGTGACAAATTTTGCTGAGATAGTTTTCCCTATTTCCAAAATGCTCAAGAAAGGAGCCAAAGTTGAATGGGATAAGGAGTCTGTGCAGGCTTTCCAAGCCATTAAGCAAGCAATAAAGGAGGCTCTTGAGTTAAGAACCCCTGATTTTTCCAAACCTTTACAGATTTTCTCATTTGCTTCATTCCACACAATTGCAGTTGTGTTATTGCAAAAGAATGCAGAAGGTTTTGAGCAGCCTATAGCCTTTTTCAACAAATCTTTACAAGTTGGAGAACTTAAGTATGATATAAATGAAAAACATGCATATGCACTAGTAAAAGCAGTAAAGTCTTTTAGGCCTTATTTGATGGGAGCTACTGTAATTGCCTATGTGCCCAGTGCTGCTATTAAGGACATCTTCACATAACAAGAAGTGTCAGGAAGAAGGTGTAAGTGGATAAATAGGATTCAGGAATTCAATATTGAGGTTTATATTACTAAACTGGTAAGAGGACAAGGATTGGCCAAGCTTATGGCCCAAAGTAATCTAGAAGCAAATCAGATAAATTTTCTAGAAGAAGAGAATAGATCACACATATGTGATATGGAGCATTCTGAGTGGTATAAAGATGTGATATATTATTTGCAAAGAATGAAATGTCCTGACAACTTGAGTGAAAATAAGAAAAAAACATTGAAGTTACATGCTATCAAATATGTTATCATAGATGGAAAGCTCTAGTGGAGAAATGGAGGAGGTGTCATGTTGAAGTGTGTTGACCAAGATCAAGCAAAATAACTTTTGAGTGAGATGGATGGTGGAGTTTGTGGAGGACATTATATGGCTAAAAAAACTGTACATAAGATAATGAGGGATGGATTTTGGTGGCCTATAGTTTTTAAGGATGCACACCAACTAGTGAAGACATGTGATGCTTGTCAACGTTTCTCTAGTAAGTTAAAGTTTTCTAGTAACTTGCCTCTAAAACTAGTTATAGTACAAGCTCCATTCCAACAGTGGGGTATTGATTTTGTAGGAGAGATAGCATGTAAATCTAGTGGAGGCCACTCATGGATATTGGTGGCCACTGATTATTTCACTAAGTGGGTGGAAGCAATTCCAACAAAGAAAGCCACTAGTAAAGTGGTAATTGACTTCCCGATGAGCAACATATTGACTAGATTTAGATGTACAGAAAGGATTGTGTTAGACAATGCAATGTGTTTTAGATCTGAGGAATACATGGAATTTTGTGAGAAGCATGGCATCCAAATTTCTTATTCATCACCATACCACCCACAGGGAAATGGACAGGCAGAATCAAGCAATAAAAGCTTGCTAAAGATCATTAAAAGAATCCTGGATCAGAATAAAAAGCTTGGGATTCGAAGCTGAGATTAGTAGTCTGGACATATAGGGTAACTGTGAAGAAGGCAATAGGTTGTGCCCCATTTGACTTGGTTTATGGGATAAATGCCAGGTTGCCCCAAAATAACTTAATGGAAATGTATAAGTTTGTCCAGATGTATGATAATGAAATTGATTATGAGATGCAATTGAGAGTGGAAGCTCTCATAGAATTAGATGAAACCAGGAGGGAAGCTCAAAAGAGAAATGGAAAGTTGCAGTTGCAAGTAAAGAATTTGTATGACAAGAAGGCAACTGCAAGGAGTTTCAAAGATGGAGATTTGGTTTTAATGTGGAATGCCTGACTGTAAGATAAAGGGAAACATGGGAAATTTGATGCAATCTGGTTGGGTCCATTTTTTATTAATAGTAAGTGGGGTGAAGATTCGTACTTCCTCTAAGATATGATAGGGGATATTCTTGAACTGCCAGTTCGTGGACAGTTCTTAAAGTTATACTTCACTTGAAGTAATCTTTTCCATGAACAGTAGTTTAGGTTTGTATATTTTGTATATATTTTGTACATAGTTTGGGTTGTTTTTTCCGAACAATCCCTTTTTGGTCGTCTCTACATCTTGGTCTGCTCTTCCTGAGATTCTGAATTCTCACTTCATTCTAGTGGAATGAACGTCCCCAACTGGAGCCACTAATGGAACTTCAATTTTTGTTCCTTATGTTCCATTCCTACATCTGCCTTATGTTACTGGTCTTTCATGGTGTCAAAATTTTTTCCTTGGGTTGAGGTTTAACTTTATTTTCATGTAAAACCCTTGTGTTATTTTACGCCTTGGTTGGGATCTATTTCGATGTTACTTTTTGAGGGGTTTTAAAACATCTTATGTCTTATCGTTCCATCTAGGTTGGGTCGCTTTGGTCTCAAATATTTTTATTTCCTCCGCTGGGTTTTATTTTCCTAAGTCTTGGTTGGCCCCGTGTTTCATCATTTAAAAACAAGTTATGTCATTGTCTCATCCACCTAGTAATGTCCCCTTGTCCTCTTAATAAATGTTTTATTTTGCAGAGGGATCAAATTCACGCTATCATTGATCAATTGCCTTCAGATATCAACGGTTGCCTGCCATCGCATGATTGGGAATTGCAAGATCTTTACTGATCGTGATATCACGGGTGGGCGCCAAGTGCCCTTTTTGAAGGATGAAATTTACACGACTGTTGATGTGTTGTCTTTTGATCTTAGCCACTCCCCGCCATCCCGTGATGACCCCACCACACTGCTTTAGTTGATTGCGATATCGTGGGTGGGCGCAATGTGTCCTATCTGGAAAGGTCGAAAGAGATAAGTTTGTGTGTTGTCGATCAATTATTGTTAGATATCAATGGTTGCCCGCAATAGCGTGATCCACAATTGCAAGGTCTTTACTGATCGCAATATCACGGGCGGGCACCACATGTCTCATCTGATGAAGCCGAAGGAATAAAGGAAATACCCTAATAAATTAATCTGGCCTTAACTATACATTAAAAGGTGGATTACTAAAGTGTTCTTTGGGTGCATGTGTTTTAAATCGACGGATATGTTATAATCTTGGTGGGAAAGCTGCTCGATGGATAATGATAAGGTTGGCAAATGTGTTGAAGGAACGAGATCATTGATGCTCAAGATCAATGGTCGCCTGCCATCATGTGATCCGAAGTTGCAGGATCTTTACTGATTGCAATATCTCGGGCAACTGCCACGTGGACTTCCTTGCCAGTGTATGGTATGGTGGGCCCCTTATTTGCCATGTTGGTGATTGTGTCAACTTATTTTGAAGACGGTCGTTTGATCATTTGATATAACTGAAGGATCGACGGATAGAATTTAAGTTTGCGTCAAATATGGTTGGAGCCGTTTGTGTAGCGCGTGGGTGAGCTTTAATGGCGGATGAGACACTTATTGGCACGCTTTAATCAATAAATCAGATGTTGTGGTTACAACGATTTCCAGTTTTTCTTTAATAGCAGTCTCGACACGAGTTTCTTGTGGTCTTTTATTGTTGCATCAACTTTTCTCAGTGTGCATGACGAACAAGAATATTTTCCAAGTGATGGCTGTTGTAACAATTTTTGGAATATCACCAAGTGTGCCAATTGGCTGGTGGCATGTGTACTTTCTGGCATGATGCTTGTTTGTTCCTTCATTTTCTATAAGAAGGATTTCAAGGCCAGAAGTATAGGTTAGCAAGCTAGATAATTTTTGTCGAGTCTAGGTGAAGTTTCAAAGCAAATTGTAAATTCCAATGGTTTTAGAGAGAAATGCAATTTAGGTTTTGAGTCATTCTATAGGTTTTGAGTTCATGGGGATTTAATGTTGTATAATAGTACTAGCATTTGAGATGAAATGACAAATTCAAGCTCATGTCTCTCCATTGTACATGCATATATGAACTTTGAATAAAATAGCTAAGGGTTGTTTTATCCATCTCACTGTTGTGGTGTGTATGATTATATTTTAGCTTTAATTCAAGGAATTAATTAAAATGCTTAAATGGGATTATAGGTGGATATGTTTTGTATAAGGATTTGATAAGTAGTATTGGGTTAGAATGCATACTGATGAAATTGTAATGCAATATTGTCAGGGATTTCATATGTTGTGTGAAATCTATCATATGCCTTTAGATACTTATGAATTTGACTCCTCCAATGGATATGTGGCACTGATCTAAGTTGTACTTGTTTGTATACTTCAGTATTTGTTTGTCTTTGCCTAGAGCTTGCTACAAATTGCAAATCAATGACTATCTTATACTATGGATTGTGTTTAGTTATCTCATGCTCCAGGTAGCTGATATTATCGATGAACAACCAATTCTATTCGATATTATCCTATCATGTTGAGCTATTAAGTGAGATTATTTGCTATTGTTAATGTTGTTTATGATAATGGTGCAAAGGTTGTAAACACATTAAGGGATCACCCTCCCGGGTCTTATAAAGCCCAAAGTGTAGGAGGCCTCTTAAAGTCCTCGTCAGTTGGTCCAGGTCCTTCGAGCTGCCCTTGATTGGAATTGGCAATTCCATAGGTAGATTAGAAGACCAACCTGGTTACATTGTAAAACAAAACCAACAGTATCAATAGCCGCTCACCTATTGTACACCCACTTGTGCATGTGTAGTTAACCATTGAATGTTAATTAAAAGAGTTGTACAAACTTTTTTGGTGGCCATAACACATGGTTACTAGGGCATTTGTGCATATGTATTGGTCAATTTTTTTTAGAGATTTATATTAGAGTTGTGCAATTTTTTTTTGTGGTTGTAGCACAATTTTTGGGGTGTCTATGCATAGCTATCAGTCGACACTTCCAAATGACCTCTTTTGAACCTTTGTGCATGTAATGACTCATCTCGTGATTGTCGTAACTACCAAAAAGTTGAAACAATAGCCTTAAGCTCTTCAGTCACATATGAAGAAACCCAAAAAAAATTGTAGTATAATTAGATGTATTGTTTAGGAGCTTAGGGTGCACAAAGTTAGGGTGGGTGACTACTGGGCCCTCTCTCCTATTTCTAGGTATATTTATCTGGTTGGCATATGCGACTTCATTTCCTCGAGTTCTATGACTTTGTAACTTTGTTCCATCTAAAGGCCTTTGACTTGCATTTTTTGTTGATTACCTTTTTTATTGTATAACTCACATTTTAATGATATAATATAATAAGGCTATTTACAACCACAATTTTTTTTCATCAGATTTAAAATAAAAATATTTTTAACTTCTTGAGTTCATATTGTGTCACAATGGTTTTAGATATAGCATGCCTAGGTGGCTTATATACGGAGTTAGTAGAAAGGTTCATTGAACCTAAATTTAATTTTATATCAACAAAAAGTAGATGTGATATATTTCATATTTTTTGAAAAAGTATTTTTTCCTTTGTTTTGGAATTACTTTTGCAATTGAGTCTCCATATTCATATGCAATTGTGTTTGGTAGGGTTATTTGTGCACTATGTAGTTTACATCATATATTGCCAAGACTATATCATAGAAGTATTAGATATTTAAAATCGACCATTTTATACCCAATATGAATGATAAAAAATTGAACTAAAAGATAAATATTTATCATAATTCACATATTCTTTAGGTCAACCTCTAACTTTTCATCTTTCTTACAAAATATTTTTAGTTTTCAATCTAAGTTCTAACCCACCATTTTCTTGAATTCCTTTTATACATCTTAAGCGTTGTCCCATGCTTTATGCACACTTAGGCTCTTCAATTTATCTCCTATTAGAATAATTCTTTATTTTTCTAACATATATTGCAAACATTTTTTGAGCCTTGATTATTTATACAATCTTGTAAACCTAGAAAATGGAGGACAACTAGTTACTCTTAATTGATTTGTAAACATTTATCTACTAAAATGATTATATTATGAATTCATTGTTAAAATTAAATTTAAAATTTTGTGTAATTATTTGTAGGGCATTTTCATGATAGTGTACTAGCTATAATTATGAAATATTTTATTGCTCTCCCATGTTCTTAATTGATTTGTAACCATTTATCTTCTAAAATAATTATATTATGAATTCATTGTTAAAATCAATTTTAAAATTATGTGTAATTAATTCTAGAACATTTTCATGATAGCATAATGACTAATTATGAAAGACTTAATTCTTCTCCCATGCACACACTTAGACTCTTCAATTTATCTCTCGTTAGAATAATTCTTTTCTTATTCAACATATCTTATAAACTTTTTCGAGCCTTCATTATTTTATACAACCCTGCACACCTAGACAATGGAGGAGAACTCTTAATTGATTTGTAACCATTTATCTAATAAAATAAGTATATTGTAAATTCATTGTTAAAATCAATTTAAAAAATCCATGTAATTAATACTAAGAATTTTTCATGATAGTATATTGGATATAAAGACAATGAATAATATATGCAAGATTTGTATTTCCTTGAGTCATGAAATAACCTATGTAAACGATACTAACAATTTAAAATTTAGGCCTTCTTATTATGTTTGGATTGCTTTAGAAACTTTTTCTTTTATTCATTTTAGTCTAACCTCTACATTATAACTTTTCTCAAGGCCAAAACAAGAAGAGAAAAAATCTTTGATAAATCAAACCCATGTGTGTTAATTTAGCAATATTTCCAACATTGTCTTCATCAACAAAAAGAGAACATAAACATAACAAAGTAAAAATAGAATCTTTGCAATCAAATAGGAGTAATCTATGTTTTATAATAGGAGGCAAACTCTCCTGCCTAAGTTACCTATTAATGTAGATCTCACTTGCCACTTGGGAGGGTGTTAACCCCCTTGTTTAATGTATTGGGGGCAAGAAGACCTCACATGCATATGTGATAGAAAATCCCCCTTATGTGAAATGTACTAACCATTTTTTTATGCCAAAATTTTCCAAGTTTACTATGTTTTAGTGTGCAAGCATTTTGTCAAATAGTTTGCATTCAATGTTTATTTGACAGAATTTTACTACAATTTAATTTCAAATTGATTTCCCAAATACCATAGTTGAAAATGTTCCTTTCATGATATAATGCTCAAAAATATGCCAATCAAGTATTTATTGATAATTTTTCAAAAGTTACTACAACCAACTAGAAACCACATAACTTTACACAAAACAATTAAAATCACAAAAATATATATTAATTGTTGACCTGTGAATAGACCCAACACTCCATAATATTTTACCATGCTCTAGAAAAGAAGCATGTTTGGTTTGAAATAAGGTATGACAACCTTAGGGATGGTACGGCAACCTTATTCCAAGTATTGACCCTTCTCCTTAAGTTGTGCCTTCTTGTTGACTCCATAAAAGATTTGACTCCACATAAGGTGATGAGGTGGCATTGAAAGTCTAAGTTGCCTTGGAACTCATTTAAAATGCTATCGCCACCTTCCTTCAAAGGATTATAGTATGGTACAAATATTTTAAAGATGAAATGGTATGGCAGACCAAAAGATAAATGGCATGCCTGTGTGAAATATGTAGCAAATAAATTATAAAATATTTCCTTCATTCCAATCTGCAATTCCCTTTTAAACTTTCAATTTAGAAATTTGTCTTTTTGCAAGACTTCACAAATTTCATAAACTTTCGATTGATAAAACCAAGTGTGAAACTTGTGTGTTCCCACTATAGTCAACTAGGAAGATATTGCACCATTGAAACCGATTTCCCTTAGGGGTTTTGTCCAAGGTTTTGCTTTGCCAAAAGCTTCAAATCTACAAATTGAGACAAATAAAAATAATCATGAGAAAAGCAGCTCTCAAATTTACTTTTATATTTTCCCTTAGAACATTCTCGAAATGCTTTTCAAATTCTAAATTTTAAACATTCCATTAAATTACAATAATAAAGTGACTTTTAATATTTCCTTTTAATTTTCACTTAAGCCATTTTATCAATTAATTAAAATAAAATTATCTATAAAATATCACTATATTAGACAACTTTAAATAATTAATTTAATTCATACCCTTAAGTTTCGTCATTAGCCTACGAGAATAATATAAGATAAACACTCTTCTAACTACTCTTATGTGCTGCCACAATAATGGGTTACACTTTCTGGGACATCCTATTTTTTGTTGAAATCACAATTTTTAGAAAATATAATGATTTAAGCCTTGAAAGGTTCCATTTAAAGGATTTTAATTGAATGCTTCATTTTGATGTTTAGAGTCTTAGTTGATTTGGTGAAGGTCTTAGGGGGTCCATTGGGATCATGTCCAATGGTCTAGGTTGTTTAAATAGGCCTAGAAATTCAAATTTCCTAGGTGATTTTTGGCTTGTGAAGGGTTGGGGTTTGTTCCTTAGCTTTAGTTTTGGGTTTGTTGTGTCCAATAAGGTCCAAAAAGACCATGAATGACCATGTAGGGTATTTTTACATGTTTTTTTTTCAATTCTAGGGTGAAAAGTGGCATATTTTGCAATTTTGATGTAATAGATATTAGGCTTTGAAGGAAAAAGGAACATATGCTCGATTTGTAACTACTTTTGATGTTAATTCAAATGAAATGAATGAGAAGGTACTCTCCAAGAAGCCGTAGAAGGATTTTAATGAAAATATCTTGTTTTCATCACAATTTATGACAATTTTCTACAAAAATAGTAAGAAATCAATCTTGTACGACCTTGTACGGAACAATGACAAATCTGTGAGTGGATGGAAAGTTGTATTTTTGTTTGGAGAATCTAATGCTTTTTTTGGGTGCAATTTCATGATGTTTTGTTTGAGAAACAAGTAAAACTGTGTTAACTGCTCTGTCATAGAGCTAGGGTTTCTTGCAAGACAAAAAATTCATAACTTTTGTTTTCACTAGTGTAAATTGATGAAACTTGGTGAAACCCTTCTTCAGGCTACTAGTCAAGTTCCTACCAAAGGAAAGTTCATAAAAAAAACATGTGTAAGTTAAGCAATCCTATGTGTATTCATTGTCAAAAAGATTGTCAAAACCCTAGGTCTTTGAGGGTTTAATGAGAAACTTGTTTTTTGAGTTCACCATTGCAAAGTAGGGTTTGAGACACCTTTAAAAGAGTCAATAGAATCAGAAACACATTTTTTCTTGCATTTTTTATCCTTCACATCATTATTGGTATCAAAGCCAGGTTAAGCCAAGAAAACCAATACAAGGGTTAACAATCCAAAAGGAGGAAGATGCCTCTAAGACTTAATGCGGTTGGAAGGGTGGTAGAGAGAATATCAATACAATTGGGAGAAGCCCTTGCTAGAGA
>VDFB02077196.1:0-17506 GCA_007258455.2 Sequoia sempervirens | reverse complement strand
GCTCGACTTCATGCTTGAGAGATAGCATCTAGTGGAGAATTTCATCTGCTTGTGAGAGAATTTGTAGTGAGGTTTGCATTGTAGTGCTGTTTTGTCATTTGTAGTTCAGTTTATTGCATTCCATGTCATTTTCTGGAGTTGCTGATATCATAGCAGAATTGTAGTTTTCACTCATATATTTAAAAATAAAAATATGCTGGTTATGGGTATTGTTTCAATGTGTTTCCTTGGCAAGGGCGCCTCATTTTGATAAGTTTCAGATTTTTTAGACAAGCTTTGAATTTTAAAGAAGGAAATCGCCCTTCTTAGAGGGCTGTACTATTTGGGTCTCCTTGGGATTTGTGCCAGAAAACATTTAAGGTTATTTGGGTGGGGTTTGTTGTTCAAGCTTGGTCGCCATCATCTTAAGGGTGTTATGCATCTGATTCAAGTCAATCGAGTTAGTAGGGAGTGAGAAAAGTGCATTCTAGTGTGTCTAGGAGGTGCTGGTTATGCATATTAATCTGCTGGTCTGTCATATCAGATTTGAGAAACTTGCATTATAGTGAAGGGTTGGTGTTAGGAAGTCATAATAAGCATTGTGGAAGACACTTTTACTATTGCAACAATTTGAAGAGCTCTAATCCTTGATCTTGCAGCCATTCTCTAATTATTGTAAGCTGAACAGTAGTACTGTCAGCAATCTAACTTCTGCTCTTTCATTTATTGTATTTCCCACTGGATAAGTGGAAGAGGCTGGCTTGCCGCCTACTTTACATTCTGAAGTTGCATTGGTAGTTCTTTATGTCTCCGCCATATGGTCGCGTCATTTCCATTCTGTATTGAGTAGCACATACTTGGTGTTGAGTTTGCTTTCAGTTTGTAGTGTTAGGGATCCTCTGGCCATATGCTTGCCGTCATTTGGCGCATTCTTGGTTAGAGTTATTCAGTATTGCATTGCATTGAGATCCTCTGACCACATGCTCACACCTTGCCCATTCCGGGATCCTGGTGTACATTCTTGGTTAGAGTTAGATTCTGCCTCATTTGGGTTTTCCAGCTAACCCTAACGGGCGCATGTTGTTTGTAATTTCAAAAAAGAAAAAAAAAATTGGTTTGGTATCTTTCAATAAGCTTAGGAGATTTGTGTGGGAGTTGATTCTCACATGCATAATAGTGAAGATGACCCTGCCCTAGATTGCAGATGACACTGAAGAAAAAGAGAATTGACAACTGGAATTGCTGATATTAGTTTGTGAACAATGTGAACAGCGACAAGCTGGGCCAATTTCATTTGCATAGTGATGTGAGGCCTAGCTTTGTGCTCAAAGGAGACATACTTTGTGGAACTAAATGTGATATGGCTAAAACATTAGAATGCAAGAACTGTATTAGAATGCAGAAGATGGGAAAAAAGAATAACAAAACAAATTAGTTGGATGCATCATACAGTATAGAGATTATCATGCAATGCAAATTGGTTCTACGTATTGAATGCCTATGCTTTGCCTCCTTGAGATGTACATAATTTGTGTTGGTAAGACCTGAAGAATGAGATTGAGAGAATATGGCATGCATTCTTAGGTTGAGAGCATCGTATTATTATTCATCATATGCAAAAATTAGAAAATTGTTTCAAATTAAGAATAGACGTTTATGTGGGATTCAAAGATGCGACAATTAAGAATAGACATTAGAAAATCATTGGTGACATTTTTGTTCCGAGACCAAAATCTGTTTGTCATTGGGGCCATTTGGCACTATCGGATTTCTATTGATGTCGATGTCTTAAGTTCTCCTTTTTCAATGAGATCCTTTTCTATCTAAGTTACCGATTCGTTTTTGGATTCGGGTATGGGTACGAGAATCTGGTACGGGATTCGGCAAAATTTTTTTTTGGGGTTGGGTACGGCTTGGGTATGGCAATACAAAAAACATATAAAAATCAGAAATATATACACATTTGCAGCAGTAATTAAGTTTAGAATACACCACCATATTAATAGTCTAATAACATAGCAAAATACATCACCACTTTGATACTCACTAAGTCAAATATTAAAATATTAGTGATTACTCGAATGTCATGATATAAAATTATAAATTTAAGTTCAAACATAAAATGTCAAACGTTTACAATCATCCATTATTGATCATTGATCAATATGAATCATATGGGTCATCAAACAAACTAGCATTATTAGATGCTACATTTTGTGTAGAACTACAAATAGCATTCGTGGCACTCGCACAAGCACTGCTACTAGCAGTAGCAGTAGCACTGACACTACCACTCTTATGATTAGTAGCTGCTTCAGGCTCATAATCATCATCAATATCAAGTGCAACTAAGTGACTTGTGGAAGCATCCAAGTCAAGCTACTCTGGCACAATATCCCACCTCCTTGTGTCTCCTTCTTTGTAGGAACTTTGCTTGTGTGTAAGGAGGCGCAAGTTTGAATGCACATACACCAAGTCCTCTGCCTTTTTTGAATGCAGCCTATTGCGTTTTATTGAGTGGATGAAGGAGTATGTGCTCTAATTCCTTTTAGAAGAAGATGAACTAGCAACCTATTAAGACCAAATTAAATAGTTAAGAGTTACAAAATTTAACTAAACAAAATTATAAATTAAAATTAAAATTACAAAATATAAAACTTACTTGGGATAAGATTTTTATTGCAATTGGTTGGAGGTGCATGTATTCTTGCCCATGGAAGTACGACCAACTATGAGCATCCATCCTGTACTTGTCTCGAAGAGCATCAAGATTCTGATCGACACTACCGGAGCATGCAAAAGCCATGAACTCAGCCCTCACTCGATCACGTTGGTCATGATCAGTGAAGAGTCTCCAAATTGCTGCCTGGTACCCTTGAGCCACTTCAACATCCCTATATGGAGCAACTCTTGATGAAGCAGAAAGAATCTCAGGACTATAATATTTGGGTCTCAATGCAAAAGCAAGAAGATGCAATGGAGTGGTCATTTTGTTCCATCTATCAACCATGATTTCGTGTAGCCCTTTGAAGAACTTTTCATCAGGATCTTCCTCTTTTGCATTGATGATGGTTTTCATCTTCTCAATCATTGAGTCAATACCATCATATACTTCTCCCAAACAAGGTCTATCCATGTCTGTGTAACGGATCATGCTTAGTATAGGCTCAGTGAAACTGACTAGGTACTCAACACGATCCCACCAGCAATCATCTAGGATCCTTTGCCTGACCCTATTTGCCCTTTAACTGCTAGATTGCCTCCATATGGTCCAATTAGGGCTGATTACCATGGCACAGAGTGCCTCACGAACCTTTATAAGTTGTCTCAACACAATTGTGTTGGAGGCAAAACGAGTCTTTGCAACCTGTTTGGAAATCAAAATAAAAATTAAAATGTAATTTAAATTTACAAAATCAAAATTTAAAATTAAAAGAAAACTAAAAATTTAAAAATATTGAGAATTAACTTACCTTCAACAATTCCAATTTTGAGATTTGTCTAAATATTCCTTGTGTCATATGGTGGTTAGTGATAAACATATGGATGTCTTCGCCCTTAGCATACACCTGTTTGATCCACTCAATTTTGGATCCAATTTTTTGTAGCATTAGATTGAGGGAGTGGACAGCACAAGGTGTCCAAAAAATGTGTGGATACTTCTCCTCAACCAATAACCTAGCAGCCCTACAATTTTTGGATTGTCGGTTACAACTTGCACAACATTTTGATGGCCCATTTCTTCAATAGCTTGGCAAAGGATGTTAGCAATAAATGGACCATCTTTCACCTGTCCCTCACAAGCCACTGCTCTCAAAAACATTACCCCTTTAGGGGACACGGCAATAACATTGATCAATGGGCGATTTTTTGCATCTTTCCATCCATCAGAAATGATGGTCACCCCCGTTTCGATCCATGAATCCCTTATGGGCTCAAAGAGTCTGCTACATGTTTCACCTCTTTCTCCAATAAGGTGCAACACACCTTCTCAAAACCTGGGCCCTTATACCCCTTTGGAGCCTCATTAATAGATTTCCACCATTTTTTGCCAATATGGTGAACGAACAACGTTGAATGCCAATCCATTGGCATAGACACATCTTGCTATGTCTTGATCAGCAATCTCTCTTGCCTCATTCTGAAATGAAGCTTCCAACGGTCCCTTGGATCTTTTATTTGATGAGGGCATGGTTTGCTCTTGAGGGATGTTCATAAATGGATGGCTTTCTGTAGGTGGAAGATAAGTAGGTGGTGTAGGGGGTTTCATGGATCGAGATCCTTTCCTCAAAGGATGGCTTGTTTTAAGACTACTAACTTTTATCTCTACTTTTTCTTGCTCAGCAATATATTTCAACACTACATCTGGTAGGCCTTTACCATCACCTTTTGGAGGTCCTGGACAAGCTTTGATGCCAGTATTAGAGATCTTACACAAGTGGGTTTTCACTCGACTGTATGAGCTTGTATATTGAACTTTGCAATGACTACAAATCCAAATAAATACTCCACCACCTAGACATTGTTGAACCATTTCTACATATTTCCAAAGGGGAGAGGTTGCATTTATTTTGAAACGAGATTGGGCTGTGGTGTTAGAAGTGGATGCCATTGTAATACCTAAGGCACAACATATTGAAATAATTTTGGTATTGAAATTTGAAACTAAAAAACTTAAAAGAATGAGAACAATCAACAAAACAATAAAAACAAAACAAAGTAGTTCATTTGTTAAAAAAAATGTAAGAAAAAAATAAAAAAAACTTCAAAGAAACCTACCTCTTTTGAACAAACTTGCTCTACGATCTCCTTGGCGACGAACAGAGACTTGCAAGTGCTTAGGAATAGTACAACAATCAACTTTGAACAACCAACGATCAGCCTTCAAGTCTAATCAAGCTTGTGCAAGCAAGAGAGAAAGTTCAGCAATAGAGGCAAAAAAACTTGTTTTTCATTCACAAATTGTTAAATGAGATTGTTTTTACCTATTTAGTGTGTTTGGAGGCCGAAATTAGGGTTGCAATGAATATTAAATTATTGAGAAGTCAACATTTGGTCAAGAAAATGATTAAAAAGTGCTTAAAAACCACTTTATTATGCAGATTGGGAGTTTTGACGTCAAAATACGTCGTGGATTCGCCTTGGATTCGTTGCGCCGTATCCTAGTGGAATCCACAGTCAACCAAAGAATCCAGCTCGAATCCGCAATCATTTTTTCGAATCCTTGTCAAATTTTGAGCGTACAGTATCCGAATCACGAATCCAAATCGTATCGTATTGTATCTAGGCTCTTATAGGGACGAATTGGTAACTTAGGAAATAGATAGTAGTTACATCAAACTAACTATAATTGCTTATTATAGACAATGTGTTTAATACTAAACTAGTATAGTATTCTAATATCCCCCTTAATGACCAAATTGGAAGGATCTAGATTTTTAATCTTTAAATTACAATATGGCCCTTGAAATGTTCAGAAGTAGGAAGAAATATTTGCACGAGCAATCTTCATGACAACGAGCATATGGTAAAGATATGCAGAAAGAACACATGAACATGATTTTCTACGAAGTTATCAATTGATTTGCCTATCTTCTAAGGTGATGCATTTGATTTGGTGAAGTCATTATTAGGCTTACCTTCATAATACCATTGGGGATTTTGAGGCATAACAAATGAATGTTTCTACTTTACATGAAAACAATGCACTCTTTCCCACAAAATTGAATTAAAATGTTAGGATTTTTCTTGTAATTTCTCTAATGTTAGGATTGAGTCCTTTGATTCCACTGCTCCTTTGCCCTCCTTTGCTCCTCCCTCTCTCATCATAATCACTCTATTTCAATCTATTAATTAACAGTGCATTGGAATTGCTTTATTAAGAGGCCATCAGTATCTATTTTTATACCTGGTTAATCATAGTGTCCCATCTTCTAGTAATTGATATTAATAATAGTTGGCTTCATCCACAAGATTCCTTGCTCACAAGATGTAGAAACCCTAAGTTTCCCCTAATCCTGAATCTGTAAGTTTTGCTTGACTTTCTGAAGGTTTTAGGTTTTTGCTTGTTTTTGACGTTTTTACATGTAATACTGAATGGTATGATTTTTGCAAGTAATTGAAATAAATTTGATAAAAATAAAAATAACTCTGATATGGATAGAAATAGAGTGCCAGTATATTTATTCTGATCTTTTGAAATGATTACAAAAATACCCAGAAGCATGCAGGCAAGAATAATGGAATTTATTAAGAACCTGGCAAATCTGATTTGCAATAAATGAGCTGCTGTAGCTGGTACGGCTGAGATAATAAATTGCTTCCTCTTTCCGTCTGAGACTCCAGATAAGATCCTCCAGCTTAAGCGCCACCAGGAATAATGCAAGTTGGCCTCAAGGTAAGGCGTTTTGCTCCAAAGCAAGGGATGACTCTTTTCTTAATGGTACGGCCTGATTACTGGAAAGTACGGCCTGTCAGAACAGCAGTACAGTTTGTACGGCCTCCTCCAAATTCACTTTCCTAGTCTCTGTGTCTGGCGCCTTGATGAAAAAAATACTCTCTGGTTGCAACACATGAGAAATACTCTGAAGATTAATGTGTATTGAGGTGAAACTGCAACTCTGGTGAAGGTACGGCCCAGGTCAGACTGGTACGGCCTGCAAAGTACGGCTCCAGCAGAAATGGAAGTTAATGAATATATGCCGCCCTTTAAACACTCTGGATCTCTTGAACATGGGCATCTAAATGAATGAAATGCTCTGAATGCAACAACTGAATAAATCTCTGAAGATATTAATCCTCTGGAAGCTCTGTAATTTCTTCTGGATGAAGAAATCCCACGACTGCAGTAAATCGGGTGATATCTCACACCCTCTGAACTGATTCAATGGAGATGGCTCGTTCTCCAACGAATATCGAACTCAAACCCTAAGGTCTTCGTCCTCTGGCAAAGACTGGCAAATTTTCAATTCATCAAATGTCATAATGGCTCAACTTTCAAGGCAAAACCCTTTAATCTTCTCAAAAAGGCGAATTCCTTAATAATAGGGAATTTTAATATATTTCACTTTTAATCTTTTATTGTTTCAATAGTTCTCCGACAAATATTTTAATATTTAATTAATCGTCAACTGGCCCCCTTTTAATGTTGGCACACCCCTCAAGGCAATCACTTAAGTTATAATTATAAATTATAACTTTATAATATAATCATTAATTAATTAATATTTAATCAATGTAATTAAATATTAATATTTCTCCCGTTACTTATCCGTTTCCTGTTCCGTCTGATGCTGACGAACTCTGAAGTGATTCCGGATGCTGCCGAAGCCATACTGCTAAAAATAGCAGTGGTCCCACACTGCCCGCCAGGAACTGCTAAAAATAGCAACTCCGCAAAAAGTCTCCGATCGAGCCCAAACGAAAGCCAATTGACCGAATCACATCCGACACCAAGCTCGAAACCCTCTAACCACTCTGTACCCTACGAGGGTCTCATATGATAGGCCAATCTCACGATCACGATGAAGCTCGCCAAAAATGGGGACATGACACAAGATTAACATGTTACGACCCAATTCTGGTAAATTAAAAACTTTCCAATTCTCACTTAAAACATGTAAAAGTAACATATAACAAAGATAATACAATAAAATTTCTTCCTTTCTTTATTGATAAACATGTACAAGTTACAATATGTTTCCTCATGAATTTCATTTTCATTGCAAATACAAATCAGAGTTAAAAAGTAATACAATTACATACATAGCTCGTAAGCTTTTGCACAAATAGAAGTAAGAAGGTCTAGGAGTCCGTCCTTTCAAATCTTACATCGGTCACCACTGAGGAGAAATATCAGCTTCAACCACTCGGACTTATATCGCGGTCCCCCAACATCATTTAGAATGAATCCAAGAAGAGATTGGTAGGGTATCCTTTAACGATTACCAACTGAGCATAGTGCTGTGTCCTACACAACTAGAACCTTGCTATTTCACAATCTCGAACTAGTACTCGGATCACAATGAACTGATAGTGTAGTCTCAACTATCACACACCTAGGTGGATGTCGTACCTTTCACTACTTTGGCCAAAGTATTCTCATTCAGTACTTCGAATGAAGGTCATCTATCATAAACACTACTCAGGGCCGATTTGACTTGAGGCTTCCTTACTCTACGCATAGGTTTGTCCTTCAATGGGTGAATCCGTCATCCCAGACATCCTACAATCATACGAACCTACTAGAAATGAAAACAGTATACAAGTGTCTTGTATTAATCCTCCTAACTAGGAATTCTTTATCCTAGGAGTACTTAACTTGTCTCAGTTATCCTAATAACTTAAGCTAAAAGACTTCACTTGATTCTGCCATCATTTCGATCCTAGTAGATAAATAATACGTCTACGTATTCTCCATATATAGAGATCATACACAACATGCAATAACCATTCAAAATGCATTATAAATCCTCTCCTATTTATTTCACATGATTTCCCTTTTATTCATAATCCCAATTCCAATTTAATCTTCTTTAACTAAATTGAATATAACGAATTACATCAAGCTATCTCCTTTTGCTACATTGTCGTTCCCTAACCCTTACCCATGCATAAAATGAAATCCCTTTAAACCATTATGCAATAAAAGATTATCAAACAACAAATGACTACTAGGAATAATTCATTATTTTCAGCTCAATACAATCAACAATTTCAAAACAGTAAAGAAAAGCAACTTAAAGTTTTAGTCTTTAATTCAGAAACATGCCTGTATAAGCTCCTTTCCAGTAATCCTCTACTGGCAATCTTCTATTGTTGATCTCAGCCAACAGTATCCTCACTCAGAAATTCTCCAAATAAAGAATGCTATTATTATTTCACAGTAAACTACATCTGAGAATACTCAACTCTCACTGAACACTTTGACACAGAATAATAATAACACAACTCACAAATCTAGCTCTCAATTTACAGTGAATAGACTCTCTATAAATGTCACAAATTAGAAAGCAAAAGAATGTTTTCGAATGAAGGACTGTGAACTATTTATAAGCCGAGTTAGAGACAGTTTCCCCATTTCTGGGCATGTATATTGACAGATTACTATGTTTACTTAGTCAAAATGTCACTTGCCATTCATTCAAACCCTTAGTCATGTTCTTCCATGATGATTCGACTTCCTTGGAGCCAGCAATTCGAAGAATACTTCAACTTTGCAATAAAAATGCCACCTACAGCCACGTTTTGCTGCCAGGCGTAAAAATTTAACCTGAGATTATTGCTGCGTCCTAGGTCAAGTTCCAAATCGATCCAACACAGAGGTTCATTGTTATTTTCCTGGTTTAAATCTTTGAAAATGTCTTCCTCCCTTTCCAGCTGCGCAGGAACTTCCGCCATTTCACGGGAGAGTTTCTTTTTTTTATTTTCATTCATTTTCTATAGTTCGAACTTTTCCAAATATTTCCTTAAATGTAGTTCGCCTCTTTTCAAATGTAATTTGTTTATATGTTAAATACTTCACATGGCAACCTTTTAATATTTAAATTTCCACATTTTACAAATTACGAATTTCCTTCTTCCATTTTAAAATATAAAATGCGAATTTCATTCTTTGAAATTGAAATTGTTTTAATAATTTCTATTTGCATATTTTATTTATTAATGTATTATTTAGAACATTAATATTTGTTTATATATAAACGTATTTATATATAAATAAATATTAATTTTAATATTAATACATTTAATTAATAAAATATACAAATATATTATTATTTATATATTCTTTATGGATTGATATATATATATATTAACAATCACCTTATTAATATATATATTTATACATAAATATATATTTAAATCTTCTAGATAATAATACTAAATATATAATTATATTTAATAATATACATATATACCCGTATACATTTTTATTTTTCAAAGTACGTATACTGCGAGTCAGTTAGCATACTTTCATCATACGTACCCATGTATATGTGTATATAGGTGTATTATTAAATTCAAAGGCTAAGATTAAACATTATTAATTTCACTATTGACACTAGGTGGAGTGTGTACATATATATATACCTGTGTATACGTATGTATGCGTACATACATGTCGACACATGTGTACGAGCATATCCGTCTGCTTGACATACACATGTATTGATATGTCTGTACATATAAATACATGTTCACAATGTATAGATGTATGTGCGTTCCCAAACAATCATTAACTCATAACTTTCACATCATTCATACTTGGGTCATGGTATATCAAGTCTGTCGTTTAAACAATCACATCTCCTAAAGTATAAAGAAGTGAATTTAGAATCCTTATGGTCAATAAACAAGCCTATGGATGACTTACCGTTATCTCGACAAACAGACTTGGCTTACTCAATTTATAGTATGTGTGTGTATGCTCAATTTGGTTATCGTTACTGTTTACCCGACCAAGTTCTTCCCCGAATGATGTCTCTCCTCTGTCTGGAGGAACAGTCTTCGTACCTGCACATCATGACATGACACCGGCAGTGATATGCTCATAACAAGGTAAAAACATCTCACAAGTTAGAATACTATTATTCCATAATTGTATGCAACATTTAATCAAGTCTAAATCATTTAGAAGTAACAATCAAATGAAACCATCATTTAAACAGAACTCATTCATTTAATAACGAGATCAACCATGTTTTATTCATCATCAAGATTCAAACATTACAATCAATTGCCCTATACAATAGTAGCTATAATATCGGGATGTAACATAACATTTGTTCCTTCTTAAAGCCGCTTTTTTGATTTATGCTTGGTCTGCTTCTATGTAATTAGGTTTTTTGAAATAGATTCGTAAATTGCAAGAGTATAGTCTTGATTTGGGTTTGAGTCCAAGGCAGCCCTCAATTCGCCCAGGGTTTGGCTAGGGCACCTTGGGTACCCGATGGGTCCTCCTTGGGTGAACTTGGGTTGTATCCATGGAGAAACCTTAAAATAAAAGTTGAAAATACTTCAAAAAATGCTGATCTTTTTTTTTGTTCTAGGAGGTGAAGAGATTCAATCAATGGTTGGAGTGTATGAACATATTTTTATGGAGTTTGTGTCTTTGTATAGTTTTGTAATGCCCCGAAATTTGTGGTAAAGTGACTTAATTAATTTAATTGATTAAGTTGTCCAAAAATTAATATTATTTCAAAAGGATGACTTTAATCGATTATTTTCATTAAAATAAAGTGGAAATAATTAAATATTAAAAAGGTCACTTTATTAAATAAAGTATTTTTCTAGAAACAAGAGTTAGTTGCAAGTTGGCTTCTTCTAGAAGATTCATTTGAGCCTTTAAAAGGAGTTGAGTGGAAGGCATTTGGGATATTTTGGATTTGATAAACTTGATTTTTGTCTTTATTTAGTTGAGGATTCAGTTGCAGCTAACTCTGAGGATGAAAACCCTTGGAGATTTGTAGGTTGGACGAAAACCCAATTCTACTTGAGAGATGGATTTATCTAGGATTCATCATTGAGCTTATTTGCAGGTTTGGCTTATTTGAGGAGCTTTAATCAGTTAGGGTTTGAAGGAAAATATCATTTCCAGCTTGGGTTTGAACCCATTTTTGGAGCTAAATTGCAGATTTGGAGTGCCAAAGAATTTTTATGCATTTTCTACCTTGGATGACCATATCTAGGGACTTTTTGGCATCATTTGAAGGTGGTTTCAAATTTTTTGGAGCTATCCCTGATTTTATATGATTTTTCCTCTATTTTGGGCAACCAGAGTTTTGGAGGAATTGCAGATTTTAGTTTCAGATTTCAGTATCATTATTTCAAATTGCAGGTGCAAGGGTTTTGAGGCTACATTCAACATTTTTTGGACCTATTATCAGTCTAGGGTTTCAAGGGTTTCATATTTTCCCTAGCCGATTTGCATTGGAGGAGTTTTGGACATTGATAAGGGCATTATTTTGAGCTTCATTTCCAGATTTGCATTAGAGGAGTTGTTGGTCTGAAAATACTCAGAAGATCAGTGCATATCCAGCCATTGTCTTCTTCACATCATTGCTCTTATTGTCCTATATTATTTCATTGTAACCGGGTATGTTTGCCTTGCCAATAAACTTCCTTTTGGTGTGAAATTCAGACTTGAATAGCTTGCTGTTGTACTCAGATCAGAACTTCATTAGGTCTGACGTGCTTTGTTTTTAAGGAGAAATAAGAAGCAATTGGTGTCCCTTTCTATTGTGTTGCTTTATATAATTGTATGTTATCATTTTATGTCATTGTACAACAAAATATAAAGCAACAAACATCCAAACCATCAGCGTACTCAGAAAATCAGATTGCATGCAAAGTGTTTGACAAAATGTCAAACAACACAAACTGAAAATTCAGATCAGAATTAGCAAGGGTTCTTACAGTGGCATCAGAGCATGCATGTTTATTTATGTCAATTGCAGAAGTTTAGAAAATATTCCATTGGGGATATTATAGTGGTATCAGAGCATGCATGTTTATTTGTGTCAATTACAGAAGTTTAGAAAATATTCGATTGGGGATATTACAAGTTTTGTATACAAATGATTCAAACCTCCCTCTCAATGGGGGGTTTGTTCCGTGGGTTTTTAAACACTGGTGTTGGCATCCTTTTCTTTAAAGAAGATCTGGGATTGGTTATGAGCATAGCAGAAAAATTCTTTTGGGGAAAAATTGTCAAGCCAAAAATATAAAATTCTTAAAAAAAAGGGATTTGAACGGGAAAAAGGTGGAAAAAATTGGATTAAAAAAATGTAAAAATGTAGAAAATTAAAGTTTTTTTAATTTTTTTAATTTTTTTATTATGAAATTTAAAGGGTATTACAATAGCATAGAGATATAGAGACAAAGTAAAATGAAGAGTTTAGACCATCAATTGTGGAAAATATATATATAAAAAATTTATGTTAATATTGTTGATTACATTGCATAAATTACAATCTACTTCATAGTCCATAAATAATAACTAGATGATAATAGTTTTCAAAATTTCAATTACTATCTACTTTGTACAATGTCAAACAACAAACTAAGTACAAAGTTTCAAAAAATTAGAAAAAACAAGTGACTCTTGCTGCTATGAAGAGAACTATACTAGAAGGCCGTAGTTCCTAACGACGAAGCTCTTGGTTTAGAGATTCTCCCAAGTTCTTCAACCAAATCACTATCAAGGTTGGCCTTTGTTAGGGTACCAAATCCTTTTGATCAAGAAGGCCATCATCATTTGCAATCTAGTTAGAATTTAGATTGATCTTGTCGAGGTCAATTGGTTGGTTGTTCGCAATGGTACCTAAATTTTTTCATATAAAAATTAGTTTTGATTAGAATATAGGTACAATTTATGATTATGATTGCATTTTGGTGGCTTGCAACGAATGCCAATATGTCAACATATGCAAAGCATAGATGAGGTGGGATAGAAACTAGTAGAGTTTAGGAAGTATAAAACAGTGGCATACGCTACAAAAGATGGGTCTCAAGCAAAAAGGTGTGATTTGGTTATTCAAAAGATTCCAGTGTATCAGTTTATGTCCATGTTTCATGAGAATCTAGTGTATGAGTATGCAAGGCATACCCATAGAGCTCAATGGCTGGACATGCAATTCAAGCTATGCAAGGACGCCTTTCTAGTTGGCAGCATAGTATCAGTGGTTGAATTTGCAGAGAACTACACTCTACATACACAGTGTGAGGTGCAATCACAATATTACAACTCCACGCAAGTTTCGATTGAAAGACTCTTATGATTGACTCAAACCCCTTGAAAGATTCTTGTGCACCAATTGCCTCATCCAAAGGATTGGTCCTAGCATTTGTAGAATTAAAAGTCATTTTTAAAGGATTGAATAATACTAGAAATTTGCAATTGCCTTCCTTGCTTGTTCATGGATGTTCTTCCTCCATTTTGCACCTCCAAAGTCTTATGTGATCTTGGTGTAGTACAAGGTGTAAATAAATAATTAACGTTTCCTCCACTTGTGTTTCGGCCACGTATTGTAGAAGTGGGTGTTGACTCAAACCCCTTGAAAGATCTTGTGCACCAATTGCCTCATCCAAAGGATTGGTCCTAGCATCTGTAGAATTAAAAGTCATTTTTGTCTCGATTCTTGCCTTTTTTGTCATACTATTAGAAATTACTATAAAGACTTGTTTTGCTTGATATGTGACATCTATGAGGTAGGTTAGGCAAGTAGTGGTGTCAAGTCTTGCCTCCTTTACTAGATGCCGTTTGAAGTGATATATGTCTCAATTGACATCATTCAAATGTTAATTGCTTGTGACCTTGGTTGTTACTTGAGATTGACATGCATGTTCTGGAAAGAACTGGAAATTCTTGCTTGTTTTAACAAAAAGAAAGGATTACAATCCATAGAGAAGGTAAAATACTGTAGACATTTAAGATGTCCAACTACCTATACATACTGACTACTGTATCTACAGTTTATAATTGACCATTAAATAAAAGATATAACAATATTCTAAATATTCTAACACCCTCCCTTAATGGTCAATCCGTCAACAACACCAAGTTGCCCCCTGAATTTGGGAAACTTATCCGAGCTCAGAGACTTGGTGAGAATATCTGTAGTCTGATCCACTGTCGGAACGTATTGTAGACATTTAAGATGTCCAACTACCTATACCTACTGACTATTGTATCTCAAGTTTATAATTGACCATTAAATAAAAGATATAACAATATTCTAAATATTCTAACACCCTCCCTTAATGGTCAATCCATCAACAACACCAAGTTGCTCCCAGAATTTGGCAAACTTATTTGGGCTCAGAGACTTGGTGAGAATATTTGCAGTCTGATCCGCTGTCGGAACATACTGCAGCTGAATTGATCCGTCTTCTACTAGCTTGCGGATGTAGTGACAATGAAGCTCGACATGCTTGGTATGCTCATGGCAGATTGGATTTTTGGCTAGTTTGAGCACCCCTTGATTATCAGTGTACAAGGGAGAAGGTCCTGCTTGTGACATGTGCATGTAAGAAAGCATCCTGCGGAGCCAAACTGCCTCGCATGTTGCCTTAATTGTTCCTCAATATTCTACTTCAGTTGAGGAAAGAGCCACTGCCTGTTGCTTCTAGTTCTTGCTGGTCCATGTGACAACACCTGTATCCAAACTAAATACATACCCATAAGTGGATTTTTTGTCATCCACTGAACCTGCCCAATCTGAATCTGTATAACTAATCAACCTTGGATCCTGGCACCTGCTATACAAAATGCCATATTCTGAAGTGCCCTTAACATATCTCAACACTCGCTTTGTTGCAATCCAATGATTAGCTTTTGGAGCTATCATGAAGCGAGAAATGTAGCTCACAGCAAAACTGATGTCAGGTCTAGTGGCATTGAGGAAGATGAGACTACCCGCTAGTCGCTTGAATGCTGTCTCATTTACTGCAGGTGAATCTGAGTTGGTTTATAATTTCAGCCCCTTCTCCATGGGTGTGGAGGCAAGTTTGCAATCTTGCATCCAAATATTTAGATTGAGAGATAAAAATGCTACCAGCAGTCTGCCAAACCTCAATACCCAAACAAAAATGGAGAAACCCCAAATCTGTCATGTCCAACGCCTGACACAAATCTTGTTTGATTGCTGCAATCAAATGTGTTGAACTGCTAGTAATGATCAAGTCATCAACATAGACAACAAGAAAGAGAATATCATCACTAGAGTGTTTGACATAAATTACTGTCAGAAGGGCTACGTTGAAAACCATGATCAACCAAGTACTGATCAATCTTGATGTACCATGCACGGGAGCCTATTTCAGTCCATAGAGTGCTTTCACTAGCCTACATACCTGATGCTCTTTGCCAGCCTCCTTGAAACCCGGAGGTTGCGTCATGTAGACTTCTTCCTGCAACTCACCGTTGAGGAAGGCACTCTTAACATCCATCTTATGAATTGTCCATCCAAACTGGGCTGCAATAGCGAGAAGAAGACGAATTGTGCTCATCTTGGCAGTAGGAGAAAAAGTCTCCTCATAGTCTATGCTCTCCTGCTGTGTGAATCCCCGAGCTACCAACCTTGCCTTGTATTTATCTAGAGTACCATTTGCATGATATTTGACCTTGTAAACCCATTTGTAGCTAATAGGTTTCTTCCCAGGAGGAAGATCAAAAAGAACCCAAGTGTGATTCTTCAGAAGACTATGGTATTCTGTCTGCATAGCCTTTTCCCACTCTGGAATTCCTTTAGCCTCTGATTATGTCTGAGGCTCATAGATGCTGTGGATGTTGGCCATAAGAGCAAAGTTGACTGTGTTTTGTTGCTTGCTCTTTCTATGAGCTGATCTTCCCTCAATGAGTTCATCATCATGATCACCGATAGTCTTGAGCCACCACTTAGGCCAACAAGTAGAAGTACCAACGTTTGAAATAGGAGAAACAACATCTCCCGGGAGTTTTGGAACAAAGTCATCTGGATGTGAATCCTAAGGAAAATCAGGTGGTGCTAGATCATGATTGGTAGACTCCTCATCTTCAGAGTCATAATGCTCTGAAGACCTACCATCAGGGGAACCAAGAGGAAGACGAACACCCTCATCAGAAACCTTCATAGGCTGATCCTCAGGATTGCTAGTAGGAACAAATGGACTAGTAGTCTCATCAATCACAACATCATGATTGAATATGAGACAATCTGTCTCCACATCAATTAACTTGTATTCCTTGTGATTGTCGCTGTAACCAGTAAACATAAGTTGCTGGCTCTTGGAGTCCAGCTTGGCATGCTTGGCTTCTGGAATCCAGACATGAGCTGTAGAACCAAAGACTTTCAGATGGCCCACCTTAGGCTTACGTCTTGACCAGGCTTCTTTAGAAGTCACCTTCTTAACGGCCTGTGTAGGTGACTGATTCAGGAGGTAGACTGCAGTATAAGCTGCTTCAACCCAGTATTTCTTAGGTACATTTGTGTACTCTAGCATAGAACAAGTCATTTGAATAATGGTGCGATTCCTACGTTCAACGACACCATTCTGCTGAGGGGTGTATGGTGTGGTGAGTTGGTGCTTAATGCCATGTGTGGCACAAAAAATAGAGAAGTCTACTGAACAAAACTCGCCCCCATTATCTGACCATAAAGTGACAATCTAAGAACCTGATTCTTTCTCAACTAAGGCCTTATACTGCTGAAATGTACTAAACACATCTGATTTATTTTTCAAAAAAGACACCCACATTTTTTCTACTAAAATCATCAACAAATAATAAAAAGTACCTGGACCCAGTAACAGATGGAGTGCTCGTTGGTCCACATACATCAGTGTGAACCAATTGAAGTACCTTGGAGGCTTGCCAAGAATCACCATCCGAGAATGGTGTCTGATGTTGCTTCCCAACTTGACAGGCTCCACAAACTCCATGATTTTGAGTGTGGATATCAGGTAGACCACCAACCAAACCCTCCCGAGACAGTTGAGAGAGATAGTTCACATTCAAGTTCCTATAATGTTGCTGCCAAAGTTTGTTGAT
>VDFB02077195.1:0-14985 GCA_007258455.2 Sequoia sempervirens | reverse complement strand
GAGATGGAAAGATAGAAATAGTGTTATAAATCTGAAATAGATTGAATAACCCAAGAAATTTATAAGAGAAAATCAAAGCTACATAAATTGGAAAATCATAAAAAATGCAAACCAAAACTCTGAGAGATTATGCAATGTCAATATGACAAATTGTATTAAGAGCTTCCAAGCTGAAAAGATACAATGAAAATATGCATGAATGGATGAAAATACAAGTTAGGTAGTGATTTTATATAGAAATTAGGAGATGAAGTAGGTGGCGAATCCAACTAATAGGAATCAACCACAAAAAGTGGAGATGAACCACCAAAGGTGTAGATGCCCAACAAAAGTGGAAAGTATGGACCACCAAAAGTGGAGGATGCCACCAAGAGTGGAATGTTTTGCACCCTTTAAGGAAGGTGACATCACATACTTATCTCCTAATAATAAACTCACTTTATTATCCTAAGCAAGCTTAATTAAGTGTAGGAAAAACCTAGGACTAAGGAAAAATAAATTAACCCACTAGGAAAATAAAAACCACACCAAAAAATAGAGAGGGACAAAGTGAGAGATAAAGTCCGGGTGATATAGAAAATTAATAGAGAGATGGGGAGAGATAGAGAGAGGGGGAGGGATAGAGAGGGAGGGAGGATAGAGAAGTTGAGAAATATAGAAAGAGAGAGTGATAGGGAGAGAGGGAGAGAGGGAGAGAGGGAAAGATATATATAGTGAGAAAGATAGAGGGGAAAGAGAGAAAGGGATGTAAGGAGAGGTAAGGAGATAGAGAGAGAGAGAGAGAGAGAGAGATAATGGAGATGGAAATGGAGAGAGGAAGAGATAAATAGAGATAGAAAGAGGGGGATACAAAGAGAGAGGGAGAGAATGAGAGAGGGATAGATGGATGGATAGAAAGATAGAGATAGGAAGTTATAGAGAGAGAGGTATGGAGAGGGAGAGATATATATAGAGTGAGGTAGGGAGAATTACATATGGTGAGATATCATAGAGATATGGGAAGAGAAAGAGAGATAGATCTTTATATTTTTTCTCCCTCACTTTTTTTATTTTTTATTATCTCTCAATCTCTCTCTTCCTCTCTCTCCCTTATTTCTCTCTATATTTATCTTCCCTTCTCTCTTCCTCTATCTATATTTCTCTCATTTCTTCTCTCTATCTATTTCCTCCTATCTTTTCTCGAATCTTTGAGCATCCCGATGATCCTCCCTCTTTGATCTCGACCTCTATTTGTCTCTTATTTCTCTTTATCTATCTATCTATCTATAGATATCTCTCTTTATGTGACCATATCTATCTATGTTTATCATCTTCTCTCTTTTCCTCTCTCTTTCTTTATCTCTCTTCCTCTCTCCATATTTATTCCTTTATATGTATCTCTATCTCTCTTTTTATCTCTATGTATCCCTCTCCATTTCTCCATTTCTCTCTCTTTATTTTCTCTTTCTCTCTCTATCTATTTTCCTCCTAGATGTGCAATGGGCACATTGAAGAGATTTTAAAGGTGAATTATCATATCCTTAACCAAATGACATGCAACCCTAAGCATAACTCCCTAGGATGTGCTATCCTTGGATTGTTGGCATGGAACGACTAATCAAAAGTTACCTCTCTCTCTCTCACTCTATAAATTTTAATTTATATTTTAAGTTTAAAATTCATTTTATTATATAAATTATAACAAAAATCTAAAATATAATTATTCTACAATAATTAAAGTCGTAGTAAGATAACTAATTATAAATTAAATTAATTATAATATTTTTAATTATTATTTGTAATTTCATAAAGATATAAATAATAAAACTAAATTTCAAACCTAAATCTAAATTAAAAACTAAAATAAAATAAACTAAATGGAAATTCAAAATATATCATAATCTAAATATTAATAAACATTAATAATTTTTTAAAATTAATAACAAATAATAAACTTATTAAGTTAATTTAAATGATTAAGGGCAAGGGACCTAGCTTGATTAGCTAAAGTATCATGTTGCAGGTAAGAGGTCACGAGATCTACTTGATTCCTGCAATCTAAAAAAAATGATTAAATAAAAAAGTAAAATTATTTTTTAATTTATTAGAATTGAAATATTAAAAAAACATGTATCTAAAAAATATATCTTATATATAACAAACAATATTAACAAATAAAAAATTATTATTAAATATTATTAAATAAATTATATTTTAAAAACTAAAACTATATTTCAAATAAAATATTTAAAATAAATATAAACTATATTAAAATTGTTAAAAGTAAGATTCTAACTTTTATTCTAAAATTACAAGTAACACCAAACTTAAAAAGTGAAAATAAAATGAAACTCTATTTAAAAGATAAAAATTCAATTTGTAATTTATTGATTTATTATTATTAGTATATATATTTTTTTTTTCGGCAAATTTCTACCATTGAGGGTGGCACTCTTTCATTAATTGAAAAGCAAAGATACAAAAATGTAAACTACCAGTTACAAGAACCATGTTGATACTACCCACCAAATGAAAACCTCCCCCGACCAACCCCAGGAAACTACTTATAAACCAACAAAAAAAAAAATTACAGAGCAATGGACCAAGCCTCTAACAACGAGATGGACCCAACACCCAGTTCTTGACGAAGCCCACTGACCAGACTAGCAATGGTGAAGCTACTCATTTTGAGGCAAATATATGTCAGCTTTTAAGATATCCTCCAACCCATGCCATCTACTCATATCTGTCGAGATAATCCATTCCTCTGATTGATTGATGTTGTGCTTTGAAAGGAGATCCACAACATTATTAGCTTATTTATATATGTGTGCCAGACTATATCCTTGTAACATACTAAGCACCACATGGATTTCATCCACCCACATTTTTAGGCACCAATTGGGCGCATGGTTTAAGCCTACCACCCTTATGACAATTTGTGAATCGCCATCCATGTCAACGCAGTGCCAACCTTTTAGTAAGCAGAAGTTTACACCTTCCAACAAGGCTGCACACTCTGCAGCATTATTCGTACCCCATGGTAATTTGATTGAGGTTACGACCAACACCTTCCCTTTCTCATTTCAAACTATGAAGCCTGCACCCGAAGGGCTCGGGTTTCCTTGTGAGGCCCCATCAAAACACAGTTTTAGCCTAACTTTTGAGGGAAAGACCCATTTTTCTCACAACCTAGCCCCTTTATTTTTGCAAAGCAGACCACTCGGTGGGTTGATTGACCTCCATCTTTGAACCATCCGCTTGTCCTAGTCAGAAAAATATTTATAGCCACATTTTTTTAGTTGGCCATTAAGGTTCTCACTTATCCCTACTTCTATTTTGTACAGTAGGCGCTCTAGATAAGAAAAAATTTCCTTGAAAATTCTGGCATTTTGCTCTTTCCAAAGCTGCCAGATAACCATTACCAAAATCTCATTCCACAGGCCCCCCAATGCTAAGCCTTCATTTATATTTGGCCATGATTCAAAAAGAGATATGAGATTGGAAGGGGACCCACCAAATCTACCATGTCATAGAAATTTTTCCAAACCTCTTGAGCTATCTTGCATTGAAGCAGAAGGTGTTGAACGTCCTCAATGTGTTGTTTACAAAGCACACACCAGTGAGGCCCTTGGATACCTATTTTGCATAGCCTGTCTCCAATAAGAATACATCCATTAAGAGCAACCCAGACAAAAGCTCCAGCCTTGGGTAGAACATATCGCCCCCAGCATAACCACTTAGGCCAGGCAGTTTGCTCCATTTCTTGTATTAACAGCTTGTACCCATTCCTGACCAAATATTCGCCAAATTTGGTAGCACTCCAGAGAATCATGTTTGGTGATTCAGAGATAAAGAAACTCCTTTTGTGAAAGCTCTTTCATCAACACCTCCCTCAGATGGGCCTGCAAAAATTGAAGGATTTCCAAGACCACCTCCACCTTCCTTTGACTTGCCAAATATTTAGATAACCTCTAAGCACCTCACCATACATGCTCTTGGAAGGATTGATTGCAATGACTAAATTTGGGAAATCACCGAGTGCAGGATATGCATTCCAAGACTCATCCCAAAAGGATGCTTTCCTCCCATCACCTATACACCATGAGAGATTATCATAGACCAGATGCCTTGAGTTTAACATGAAGTTCCAGATAGTTGTGCCTCTTGGTGGGTTTGCTATGGTGAGAATTCTTTTAGGCTCCTAAGAGTCTAGATACTTTGCTTTGATTATTCTACTCCATAGTGCTTCCAAGCATTTGAATACCCGCCAAACTAGTTTGGCTCCAAGGGCTCTATTATGAATTCTTATATCCTTGATAGCATCCCCCCATTCTCCTTAGATTTTGTCACGGCCTCCCAAGCAAGCAATGGAATGTGCTTTTTCTCCTGCGTGCCATCCCAAAGAAATTTCCTTTGTACACCTGTTAGGCATCTTATAGTTTTATTTGAAGCTTCAAGGCATGACAATATGTATATCAGAATGGAAGCCATAACTACATTCACCATCGTTAATCTCCCCGCTAAGGTTAGCCATCTCCCCTTCCAACTTTCAATCCATGCACTACATCTGTTAACCGTTTCTTCCCAATGGCTAAACTTTGATTTCCCATCCAATAGCGATATGCCCAGATATTTTGATAGCATTTTACCAATTTTGAAGCCCAATAGACCTGATATACTAAGCGTCAACCTTCTTAGAGTATTGAAAAAGAAGATGTTTGTTTTATCACCATTTATCTATTGGCCTGCTTGTTGAAAAAACATTTGTAGGACTTCCTTCATGGTGTGGGCTTCATCCAAAGTTGCCCCCCCGAACAAAAAAGTGTCATCCGCAAAGAGCTGGTGTGTGATTGTTGGCAATGAATTTGTAACACTAATTCCCCACCACCTTCCTTGAGCTTTTTCCTTTGAGATTTGGAAACTCAATGCCTCCACCATTAAGATATTATAGGAATGGAGAAATCGGGTCACCCTGACATAAACCTTTTGCACCTGGGAAAAAACCACACAGAGCACCATTTATTAAGATCGAATATCTTGAGGTTGAGATACAGTTGAAGATCCACCCTAACCACTCTTCACAAAAACCAAATTTCTTCAACACTCCCATCAAAAATCGCCAACTAAATCTATCGTAAGCTTTGATCATGTCTATTTTAACCGCCATACCTTGAGTGTTGGAATGCTTCAAAGAGTGGAAGACCTCGTGTGCCACCACAATACCATCTGAGATATTTCAGCCCGAGACAAACTCACTTTATTCCTACGAGATTAAACCTGGGAGAATTAGCTTCAAACGATTTGCAATCACTTTTGTTATGATCTTATAGATTGTATTACACAATGCAATGGGTCTATAGTCAGCAAAGGATTCACTGCTTTCTCGCTTTGGGATTAGAGCAATGTTTGTATTATTTAAATCTTTCAAAATTGTCCTCTTTTTTCTTGATTCCTCCACCACCTCATGGATTTCCACACCCATGAAATCCTAGCAAACTTGGTAGAAAAAAGCATTGGAACTGTCAGGGTCGGGAGCCTTGTTTGGCTTCATCTGAAACAATGCCTCTTTCACTTCCTCCACACTTATTTTTCCATACAACATTTTGTTGTCCTCTTGTGAGACCAACGGAGCCAAATCCCATATTGTATCCAAGATGAGGGGTTTGGCTTCATTTACTCCACCTAGTAATGAGAAAAAATATTCTACCCCTGCTTTTTGAATGTCTTAATCTTTGGTGAGCCAACCCCCCAAACCATCTGAGATCTGGCTGATCCAATTCCATCTACGCTTGACTTTGGTTGAGTTGTGAAAGAATTTTGTGTTGAGGTCACCCTCCGCCAACCAGGTATCCCTCGATTTTGATTGCCAATAGATTTCCTCATGCTGAAGTAATTCATTGTATTCCAACATTAGGAGTTTTTTATTTTCAAATTCAAAATTTGTCATTCCTTGATTTACAATGATTTCCCCCAGCACCGATAGCTCTTCCTCTACATGTTCCTTTTCTTTAAATATATTTTTGAAAGAGGACTTGTTCCAGGCTCTAAGTTTGTCCTTATTCTTTGCAATTTCTTCTAGAAAACAAGCATCTTAGAGCCTTCCACTGGAAATGACTCTATCCACCATTGGTGAAGGAGGTCCAAAAGATCTACAACACACATCCACATTTTCTCAAACTTAAATTGACTTTTGAGGGCCTTTGAATCTTCCTTAATTATTAAGATGATTGGGAAGTGGTATGAGATTGTTATTTGCCAAATTGAGGCCATCGGAAGAAGGTTTCCTTGTAGCCAATCTTTAGACACTAAAAATCTATCAAGCCTTTCGGCGATGTTAGTGAAATCCTTCCTTCTATTATTCCAAGTAGTATAAATGCCATTTGATGTTTTTATATCAATGAGATTATTTTCTTCAATGAATTTCATGAAATCTTTTTGAGATTGCAAGATTTTTCTAGAGCCACCCTTTTTCTCTTTTAGATCCATTATGGTATTAAAATCACCACCCACCACCACCTTTGAATTTACCAGATTATTTGAAATGAGATTCCATAACAATTTTTTATCTTCAAATTTATTTGGGCCATAGACATTGTGTATTTCATATTTAGTAAGGGTCTGAACGTTTGTTACCTCCAATTTCAACCAGTGATCATTTGAATTTAGAAGAGATACCTTTACTTGCCTGGCATGCCAAAGAACTCTAAGCTTGCCAGAAGCACCCAATGCATCCACAAAATGACCTTCCCAATTTCTGCGGGACTTGATAAATGCTAGGGCTTCACCACCTTCTAATTTTGTTTCTTGAAAAAGAACGATGTCAGGATTCTGACATTCCAACTGGCATTTCACCAATTGCCTTTTGTTAGGGGCATTTATGCCCCTAACATTCCCTGAGAGGATTCTCATCTCCCCACAAGGGATGAATTTGCTCCCTTGGACTGAGTCATATAGGATCTAAGAGATGGTTGACGACCTTTCAGGGATTCTTCCTCCCACTTTTGTTTAAGAGATTTCCTTTCAAACTTTCTTGAGGGAACCTTCTTTGTTGTTTGTCTTATCCTCCTTTTTTCGGTTATGTCTAGATCTTCATCTATCTCTCAGCCAGACAATTCAAAAAACTCTAAAGCCTCATTGGAGTACCATTCTAGCAGTTTTAAAGGAGAATGATGTTCTTCCCCCGAATCCCCAATTTCACCTTCTTCTAGATGTGGCATGCCACCTTCAGGTTCTTCTTGGGTTTTGTCCTCTTTGGGCTCCACCAGAATAATTTTCTAGTTTTGCACGTGCGACGAGGCTTGCAGACCATTTTGTTCCATTGTGCTGGTATGCACATTCCTCGTAACCGCTTCCTTGCTTCCTTTCGGATCGGTTTTTGTTTCTCCCTCCAAATCTCCCTCCTAGTGAGAGGAAATCATTTGCATTTGTCTACATTGTGGCTTCTCCCTTTACATTTTAGGCAGAATTTTTTTGAAATCTCAACCTCTAAGCCTTGCTCCCACATTCTTGAACTAGATTGGATGGAGATAGATTTCAGGATCACATTGATTGAAAGAATTAGGATTTTTGTATATATTAAGGACTCGCCCTCTCTCAGATCAATTTCAAGATTTTTTCCCAAAGTGTTGCCTATTTTTGAAATGCACCCACCAGACCAATATTCAAATGACAAATTATATAAGTGAATCCAAAGTGGGCCATTTCTTGGGCGGTAATCTAGTGGGTTGAAATTCCTCTCCCACTTCATCAAATAGATGTAAGAAGAACTATTTTTCCAACACCAAGAATCCAGTATTTGATTTCTTTCCAATTCAACCCTAAAAACTACCACACATAAACCATGAGGAAGAAAATTTAGGATTGGATCCATCTTCCAGTGTTGTAACACCAATTCCCCGATTTCTTTTCTAGAGAATCATTTTCCCAGAAATCTCCCTATAACTGCCTTTTCTTCTAAAAAATTTGCATCGCTCTCCACAAACTCAAAGACATCCACCTTGTGTTTCCTTGAAAATACGTTTGTTTGACCATTTTTAGCATGGTTACACCACTGATTTGCTTCGACATCTTCGTTCTCACCAGCCTGAGACACAGGTTTTCTACTCTACTCCGCCATTCCCAAATTCATTTCTAATGTTACACAAAACAACCAAATTTATTATTATTAATATTATTATTTAAAAAATGTATCTATTTATTAAAAATTTATTACTAGCATACCTATATTTAAAAAATATATCTAAGTACGTCGAGAGATATCCTTCTCAAGGCACCTATTCCACCTATGTGTAGCAAATTGATTAAAAAAACATTATTTTAACCATCTAAACAACAAAATTTTTAAATTGGATGATGTTTGAGTTCCTTAAATTGGGAGTTCATTAATTAAGAGTTATTTATCTTACTTTAGATTTGTTTAGGAATTATTTCACTTTATTTGATTTATTCTCCATAATTGTCACTTTAATTGTGATACATGGCTAGGTAGACCTTTCATTGTTCTTCACAATTTTTTCATGATTTTACAATGTGTCATTGTTCTTGCTAATTTTTAACATTAAATTTGTTATCACATTTTCATGAATTCTTTGAGGTTGAAGGTTTTTTGAAGATTAGAGAGTATGTTATAGAGCTAGATCATCATGATTGACTTTACAAATGATCATTACCAATAGGGCATGTTACAGACCTAGTTAATATTTATTAAGATTCATAGTGGTCATCACCAAAGAATGCATTTACTCACTTTAATGGGACATCTATCAAACATACCCATTAACCCCATATATAAATAACATAGCACCTTATTCATTGATTTTCAAATACCCTTAAAAATAGTCATATCTATAAGAAACTTGTTTTCAAAGTGAATTATAATTATAATTATGTTTGTTAAAAAAAACAATTTGTGTCGATCTTAATCTTTTTCGACTATGCTTAGAAAAAGAGTATATTTAACTAAAACTTTGAAATTGTTGCCATCTACTCGCAGAATTTTCACAAATGGTTCAAACTCTATATGTTTTAGACTATACATACAGAAAAACTTAGACAAGTTCTAACACATTACGGAACATAATTCAATTTAAAAAAGAAAAATATTTATAGTGCAAGCCTCTTGTTTATACAACTGTTTTATTTAACAAATCTTATTTACACATGCATGGAGTAAACTTATTTTCTAGATCTTTTTTTTGTAACTGAGCTTTATTAGTCAAGATGAACGAATAAATACTCTTTTTAAGAAAATGGTAAATCTTGGTATTCAGCTAAATTCATCAGTTAAATGTAGCATATACAGTAAACCCCATCCAAAGTAGGGCAACATTTTGAAATCCAAAAATATTAAGAATCAACTTGTAGCCTTTTCCCCTAAAACAAAACTTAATTCTATTGCAAGACATTTTCGGCAACACCAACACATCAAACGTCCCCTTCTACTCACCTTAAATCTTGCAAATTGATATGTTCGTCTACTTTAAACGATTTCAAACATTTTTGAACCTGGCATATCTTCTATTATTTTTTATCGGCATGTGAGAAAAATCAAGGTGGTTATAGATGCATGCCATGAAGGTCTGGAGCAACTAAGTTTTTAGTTGTTGAATTCCTTTTTTGCAAGTGAAAAGAGAGATACGTTAAAAAAACAAACCTTGGTTTTTTATCCACTACAAACTAAATCAACTTGTAAATTTAAACTAAAGTAGATACTTGTCTTAAATCCCTTATGAATATAGTTTAAAATAGAAACTTATCTTTGGGAAGAAAACCATCTCCTTTGCATTTTTCCCAAACTTTTCCAATCACAAACTGTGTCTCAATGGAAAAGAGCCCAGAAACTATTAGCACAATACATAAAACTCGTGACCTGCACTAAAATATTTTCAAAAATGTCTTCACACTTTGAGTTAACTGACTAAATATAATCTTATCTTATTATTAATTATAATTTGATTTTATAATGTTTTATGAGGACTGTAGGCAATGTGTTAAGTGTATTTATATTCAAAGTTGCTCATGTGAGGGATAAGGAAAACATAAATAAATTTAAATGAAAGAATAATAATAGAGATGACTACGTATAAGAAAGAAACCACATATTTTAGAATAAGATGTTAATATTAGAAAATATTTTCAAAAATGTCTTCACACTTTGAGTTAACTGACTAAATATAATCTTATCTTATTATTAATTATAATTTGATTTTATAATGTTTTATGAGGACTGTAGGCAATGTGTTAAGTGTGTTTATATTCAAAGTTGCTCATGTGAGGGATAAGGAAAACATAAATAAATTTAAATGAAAGAATAATAATAGAGATGACTACGTATAAGAAAGAAACCACATATTTTAGAATAAGATGTTAATATTAGAAAATATTTTCAAAAATGTCTTCACACTTTGAGTTAACTGACTAAATATAATCTTATCTTATTATTAATTATAATTTGATTTTATAATGTTTTATGAGGACTGTAGGCAATGTGTTAAGTGTGTTTATATTCAAAGTTGCTCATGTGAGGGATAAGGAAAACATAAATAAATTTAAATGAAAGAATAATAATAGAGATGACTACGTATAAGAAAGAAACCACATATTTTAGAATAAGATGTTAATATTAGAAATATCTCATGCCATTTAAAATTTAAAGCAAATTTTTTTAGAAAGTAGAATGAGAATAGAAATAAGGTAAAACTAAATTTATAAAATCCTAAGAAAATCCCAAACCACAGAGTAAGAGATAATATTTATGCCCAAAATAATCATAATCCCTAAATGTAATCCTCTCGGCGTAATGATAATTATTATTGCAGCGAAAGAGAGCTAGATTATGTGAGATATAATGTATTCTTATCAAAGGTGATTTAGGTAAGAGATAAAGATAAAGAATAGACCGCTCAGAGTACATTCACTTGCATATTCTACACGAGCACTAAATGCAAGGATCTCTCATCAGATTATTGAAAGGATTTTTGGGGCTGAGTTTTTTTGCTTTCTTCTACATGTTAAAAAAAGGATGTAATGTAAATATCTTGCATTGAAATAAAACTCAAACTCATACGAATCAGTTTAAACTAAAAAATATTAAGTTAAGAAAATGAAAACTAGGCAATTTAAAGTATCTAACCCAATTTCAAAAAAAAAAAAATTGTACAAGAGCCAAACAAATTAAAATTATTATTTAAAATATATATTTCGTAAAAGTTTAAATAAATCGAATATAAAAACTTGTGCAACAAAATTTGTATTTTAAAAGTACATAAGCAATGCCTTCATTAAACAGATAGCAACAAATTGTTTTAGAATAAGATAAAATTGTGGCTAACTTACCTCAAGAATTTGTACAGAGAGAAGCAATGCCAAATGATCCAGCTGACAACGATGCTCAATGATTTTATGTGCAATATGAGTTTCACAGCCTCCACAACCACCAACAATCCCTCAACTGTTTTGGAAAAATTAAGGAAGCTTTGGATGTTGCTCGGTAAGAAATCTCTCCTTGGCCATTCTCATCACGCTAGAAGGTTTGAAAATGTGCAAAACAAAAATATAAAATCAATTTTAAACCATTCATTGCATGTAAACCATTCCAGCCGCTTTATCTTCTCAAGCTCTTTAAAAATAAAAAAAATATTAAAAATAACAGCTTTGAAAACAAAGCAAAACAATACTGCTATTAAAGAAAATTTCCTGGCTAGGTTAACTTCTCAAAATGATCTGAAAATAAATCTTAGCTCCTATGATATCTTTGTTTCTCAGAAGTGGAAGTTGTCTTGTGATATTTCCCTCCCAGTTACTAAAGGAAAAACTTCTAGAGAAGATGTTGTTTGGAAAGCTCCTTCGGAAGGTTGGGTGAAGATAAACTTTGATGGGGCTGCTAAAGGAAATTCAGGACCTACTGGTTGTGGGGGAGTGATAAGAAATTCAAATGGTAGGCTCGTTTCTGTTGTGGCACTCCCTTTGGGAACCCAGACAAACCACTATGCAGAAGCAGTTGTAGCCTATCATGGTCTCAAATTGGCTCAAACCAAAGGTTATAAAAAATTATGGCTGGAGGGGGATTCTCTGAACATTATAAATAATTTGAAAATTTGCACTCCTCCCTCTTGGACTATTGAGTCCTTAATAAAGGATTCGATAGATATCTTGAAGTCTTTTGATGAGTTTTATATTTCACATATCCTAAGAGAAGGTAATGGGCTAGAGGATATTATTGCTAACATTAATGTAAGAGATTTTAGGGAGTGGGGTCAGAATGACTCTCTTCCTATAGAGGCCATTGCAACTATGAATAATGAGTACTGAGATCATTTGGATTAAATTCCTATTATGGTTGGCGACATGCATTTTCTTCATCATGCGACAGAGTGTTATGAATATGTATGGTGTGAAAGATTTGTATCAACCGATTCGTACAGGTGCAGGGTGTCGTAGACAAAGGATAGCTTTTATTTTCCCTTGTCCCTATTACCTATTTTTCACTATAGCTCCAAGCAGTGAGAGCTGAATCAAATTCATCATTGATAGGTACAAAAAATTTCAAGTTTTGCTGGTAAAGTATTCATGGTTCATCATAAAGATCAGATTACATCCGAATTATAGTTTTATTGTGCAAGTATTTGAAACAAAAAATTGACAATTTGCATAATAATGCCTTTTATTCATTTTGTAAAAACACTGAAATCTCGTACAAGCCGCGAGAGTAACTGAATTTGGTTATGATAATCAAATAATGAATACAAAATTCAATGATAAGCTACACTACTGAAGATAACATAAACACAAAGAAGAGAAGAAATTCATCATTGCCTGTGATGATGAATCACTTTCGCTTGATCTCTTCAGTCGTCACGTCTCCAAGCTGCTGCAGACTCGTTTCCATGCTCCATGAACCTGTAGGTTTGTAAAAGAATGGCGTTAGAGATTTACTCTAAGCAATAATGAATTACATTCTACTTCATGTCTATTCTACCAAAAGGAATGTAATTTACATTCAATCAGGCATTCACCAGATGATTGAGTTACAAAGGCTGATAATCAAGGAACACGAAACTCAATGGAAGCTTTCAACTTCTTTTATTTTGCTAACATGTTTGTTTCCATGTACAGGAACAGGTTCATCATGTTCTAGACCATATTATCATATATGTGGGGCAAAACGGGCTCCCACAAGGGCCGAGCCTGACATATCAAGAAGCTATGAAGGTATTCTCTCATTCAACATTCATATATGAGAGTCATCAAGCATTAGAGAAACAGTCATCATCTAGGACTGTCATCAAGCAGTATAATAGCATGGTAAAACAAATTGAGCAATTATCTTTTGCTCATCATTCAAAGGAACAATTAAATAAATATATTAAGAGAGCATTGATTGCATTTATCATCTCTTGTTTCAGCTCTTCCTCTCATTTATATTCACATTTTTGATGAGGCATTGAGCCCTTTATACTGAAGGGAAAGCAAAGCATTCAACAATTTAATTTGTTTCTTACAACTACAAACACAAAACAACATTCATTCATGAGAACTTCATAGAGTCAGAACTGATCATGAACAAGACTCTTATACAAAAATTAATATAAATGCAATGGGCTTACATGTTTCAAAATGCCAAATGATAGTAACGAGATCAAATGGGCACTTAGCACGTACATTCAAGATAATGTAATGGCATTAAATCAAGCATTGATCAAATAATAGAGAAGCGGCCGGGTACAAGAACATTGATATCACAATGCTATGGTGGATAGTTATTCATCCAAGAAATGGACAACAAAACCTGTCCCTAAATATAGGAAGAACAGAATTATACAAGAAAATAGCCCTAGGAGACATTGGAAACACTAAGAAAGCGATATCATTATAAGGGAAGCAATTTCACATCCATTCTTCATTTGAAAGGTTATCAAGATCACACAGGCCAAATGAGAGGTAAAGAGCTTCTGATACATGGCGGAAAGAACATGCAGCCATCAAATGCTAATAATTCCATAACTAATACAGAGCATTTTTCTGAATCTCTTAAAGTTGGAATTAAACATTCTACTAATGTTGAAGTTACTTAAAAGTACAGAGATAATGTTTGGCGAGCATGATGATTGACAGAGGTTAATATCTTTCAAAATTTGCAAGTTGTATATATAAATCAAAAGAGGGGTTTCAATAGAGTCAATACTCCATACATCCCACAAAAGGAAAAATCTACAGATTAATGATAAGAGCATAGCACAGGGCATCTCGAATCACCCATATAGCTGAGTAGCCACATCCAGTCAAGAAGAATGAATGGATCAAAGCACATACGGTAAGAATGCGTGAACAAGAGGAAATACACATGAAAGTCATCAGTACAGCCGCGGCCTTAGGGGTTCTATCTTTGTCACAAAAGGAAGAAAATACCAGTATTTCCAGCAAAAGAATAACTTACAACAGCATGAGAGGCGTTGAAGAAGGCATGAAGACTTTCGATAAAAGTTAGGTCGAACCCCACAAGAACAATAGAAGATTCACAGTGAGATTCAAGCTGAAAATCCTTCCATGGCAGCGTAGGGCTTCTCCAAAGCAAATGAAGAAAACAATGAGTGAGATTTTTAGGGTTGTGAGTTTTACCCTATTTCGAAATGATTAATTTTGACTTTATGTTCTCAAAAAGAAAATAAATCATTTCATTGCCATGGTCGTGATTTGCTAAGTCATCGACTTAATAATGTAGATGGAGAGGCATATAAAACATTTATTAAAGCATTATGATATAGATGAAGCCCGTGGCTTAAGGAAGGTTTGACGAGAGTTTGCAAAATTAGAATTGTTTTGCATGAATTATCAAAATATTTAATTTATTAAATATTAAAGGTAGTGTCTTGTTACCTTAATATTTAATATATAATATATTTAGAGCAAAACTATTACATATTAAATATTAAGATAATTATTTGGTTATTTTTAATATTTAATAATACTATTACCTTCTTCCAAACCATGCGAAAGAAAACATAA
>VDFB02077194.1:0-20144 GCA_007258455.2 Sequoia sempervirens | reverse complement strand
GATGGGGCTTCGGGGTAATGTCTCATCGACTCTAAGAGGTCTCGCCGAAAGTTTGAGTTCGTCGTGATGTCTTGCCGACAGGTGATGGTCTCGGCGAAAGAAGGGTTGTTCGAAGAGAAGTCGTCCCGACTCGCTAGAGTCTCGCCGAAAGGTGGGGGCTTCGCTATAAAGTCTCATTGACGGGGTGAGGTCTCGTCGAAATGGAACGGTGGTCTTGAAATGAGCTCTTGCTGAAACGCAGGTGTCTTCGATGAAAGGTCCTCACGACAAAACTAAGCCCCATACCGTTCACAAGGCCGCCGCTAGGTGGAGAAAAGATTGTGCACTCGTGAGAAATACTGCAGCACTTTAAAGCAGGACAAAACTGCTTTGTTTATTTTGAAATTGTGATATTTTCCAGAAACCCTAAAAATAGGGGCAAGAGGGCAACTTTTTCCTCAAAGAATTTGGTACAGCTCTATGGAAAAGTTGTGTTGATCACACCCAGAAGGTTAGATTTGTGAATAACTGTTGTTTTCTTGGACATGCAAGAAAGCCAAGAATAGAGGAAAAAGACAAGAAGTTTGCAAGTTATAAACTGCCTCTCTAGATCTTCAGGAAAATTATGCTGGGAAATGTAGACCTTGATGAACTATCCCTCTATGCAACTTTATTCTTGAAAACATGAACACTGAGAAAATCCTTTGTCAAATCTTCAAAAAATGTTGGAGAGCAAAAATGCTAGTTCTTGAGCTTCAACCTGCAAAGAGAAATGATGAATAATGACGCCTAGGCTTGATAAATATCATTTGATGTTGAAGCAATCAAGTTTAGGTGCCAACACATGATTGAGGAGTCCATCTGCCTAATCTGGAGTTCATAGAGATGATTTTCACCAATTTGGGGGATGTTTTAGACATAGAAAGGCTTTAAAAATATCCCAACTTCAGTCAAGTGGGTCTATGTTGACTCTAGGCGTCCAAGTTGAGGAGTTGAAGATATTTTTTATTCTTTTTCATGATGAAGTGCCTCTATTCGATCCTCGATTCTGGTTGTTTGATTGATCCTGAAGTGTTGTTGACAGATCCATTACCAAGTTGAATCAACTCTAAAGAAGTGGGCTTGGGAGCTGCAAAGCTCAAAACCTGAGTCTATTGCCTCTAATTCTTGGGCGCCTTTTCCCAAGAAGGTGCATTTTTCATTAGACTTTTCAATTTCTTGAGTTTTCTTGAATTCCTCCAGTTTGACCCTCGTTATGATCTAAGACTACCCATGACTCCATAAGTTCAACGGATGTGCTAAAACATGGGATGGCTAGCCACCACTCCTAGGTAAGATGAAAATCTGATTTAAAGGAAGTTGATTTAGGGCCTCAAAAGTATGTATACCGGGCTTACGTAGAGGTGCCTTTTGACCTTTGTAAAGGCTTCAGCTTCATAACCTTTCAATGAACAGCCCCAGCTTGATCTTTGTCAATTTTATGTTAGATTTTATTTGCTGGAATCTAATCGATGGTGTACACGTGAGATTGATCAAGATCTTTGAGAAGGAATTTTGAGGTCACTGAGCTTGCAAACTGCATCTAATTGCCCAAAAAGATGGGCGCATATTTCTAGGAAGGTGCATTTTCCTTAACACTTAGCCAATTCTTCTTGTCTTTCATTCTGCCTTTGCTTCCAGCGTTTTACACTTGATCTTTGTTTGAAAATGCTTGATAGGTCTTGTGAACGTGCAACTGGATTGATTGTGAAGCTGAGAGGATGTTGAGCAAATGCCTCGTAGAAAGCAGTCATTGAAAAGCTCATCAGGTGACCCAAAATGATGGGAACCCTTGTCAAGCAGGGGCGCTTTTTCCTTTATGTGACTATACTTCTTTGATGATACATGCTTTCAACATCTCCTATCTTCGCTTTCATTTTCCGATGATCCATGAATCAGGTGATATTGCTTGATGATGCATCGGAAAGCCAACATAAACACGAAGGAGATGACCATCTTGGAAAAACTTGATGACTGCCTTTGACCTTTTAACTTCATAGGCGCCCCTAGCCAGTAAGGGCGCTTTTAGCTACAGTTTCATTATTTTCTTTGAAAATCCTCATCTCTTCGCGCTTTGCATTTGTCATGTAGCTTGACCTGGTTTCTTCTGAGAATTGTCATCGATGACGGAATGCATGCATCTTAGCAATCACCTTCACCATGCTACGGGTACAGGTGTTGGAAGAATTGCTAAGGCATGGACTGCGTAGCCTCTTCCTTGTAGCAGCTACATCTTCTCCAAATCCATTGAATTTTCTGCATTTTCACTTTTGAAAATCCCTTTCGTCAGCAGCATCTTTCACAAGTGGATTCTCTTGAAGCCTTGAGGCTTAGATTTTTTGAAACTGTAATCAAGCATCTACCATTAATCGCTGTAGAGGTCCTAGATTTCTTCCTAAAAAATGAAAATAGACACACCAGAGTAAAACAAACTTTTTGGTGATTTTGACTTGACTAGTGTGATCGTGAAGTCAAATTATCCTATCAAAATCATTTTCAATGAATTATAGAATGGTCCTATTTTTAGTGGTTTTCCTAAAAATAGGGGTTTGAAACCCTAATTTTCAAATTTTCAGAAATTTGCAAGTATCTTCCTTAACATAAACCCACAAAAAGCCTATGTTTTGTTTGACCTAAAACGGGCTTTTGACAACAATTTTACATGATTTGGCTTATTTTAAGCAAAATGCCTTATTGAAGCAAAAATTTATTATGGGTACAACAATGTAGTTGCATCCTTGAAGAATAATTTTCTCTTGCATCCTTGAAGTGTAATTTTTTGAAAGAAAAATATAGGATTTGTTGCTTTATAAGATTACAATTTACAAGTGTGCAAAATTATGAATGAAGCAAATCTCTGAAAAATGTGTGATTAGTTGGTTTTTCCAATTTGGTATAGTATTCTACTTCTATCAAAAATATGTGTGTGTAAAAGAAAGAATTACAAATGGTTAAATAATCTAATTAAAGTTTATAATGTGCCTTCACGTTTACACTGTTTGTTGTTTGGTATTGCTTGAGAAAAAAATTTCCCATATATTTTTTTACGTTGAATTGACAATTTCTTTGCAGAGGGATGAATTATCTTCACCAACATAAACCAACACCAATTATATACCGGAATTTGACACCAAGGTATTGGAAAAATTGTTTTAGTTTTATTTTAAGTGATTTTACACCAGATCCAAATGTAACAATTTCTAAAGTTAGTAATTACTTTTAGAATTCTTGTTTAAATTTAATTCCTTTTTTGTTTGTTTGTTTAAATAGAAATGTTTTGCAGGATGAAGAAGGGCATCTGAAAATTACTGATTTTGGGCTGAGCAGGATAGTTCAAGATAAGATTCTTGCAGAGCCTATTAAAATGACTGGCGGGACAGGCTCATGTAGGAGTTTCTCTAGTCATAATCTTAGGCTACATAAATTTACTTTCTCTTTTCAAATTTGGTGCATGATAAGTCTAATATTTATGCAGACCCTGTTAAAATGACTGGTGGGACAGGCTCATGTAGGAGTTTCTCTAGTCATAATCTTAGGCTACATAAATTTACTATCTATTTTTAAACTTGGTGCATGGTAAGTCTTATATTTATGCTTTACATCTTGAATTTTATGAACTGAATTTAGTCCATTGGTTAATCTGGCAGATCGATACATGGCTCCTGAGATTTATCGTGCAGAAAGTTATGACAAGAGTATAGATGTCTTCTCTTTTGCCATCATAATGCTAGAGGTATGTTTGATTTGAGACTATTGGCCATATGGCCAGAACATCTAAATACCATATATGTAGTATTATGGTTTTCATGCCCAATAGCCTCTTAATAAGGTAAAGGAAAAGCATCAACCCATTGATCTCCATTTTTCAGTAAATGACTCTGATTGGCATCAACTTAAATGAAGTTACACAAATAGGAATGGTCATCAAGTGGTAATTCCATGCAAGAGCTGAAGTGAACCACCCTTTCTCCATGTAGATCTCATCAAGACCCCTAGACCATCTGTCTTAGAGTCTTCTTCAATGTAGAAAGGGAATATGTGGTGTTTAAAGTTAAACATTAATATCCAACAGGAAACATCTTTGACCTTTGTATATCATGTAATGATTTCTGTACATTCTTCAATTTCATATAATCAATTGTAGTAAGAATACAAGACTAGCAATTATAAAGGCTCTAGAATTCATCTTAGTGATTAAATTTACACCTTTAAAGATATTCCATTAGATTTAGGTTGGGAACATATCCACAAGATTGGAACCTAGGTCTCGTTTGTCGCATCCCCATGACCACCACTTCCATAGTGGACGACTGTAGAAGAAAATAAAGAAAAAAATAAATAAAAGGGCATTCTAGAGAATAGGATGGACAAGACAACAGGGGGCATGGGACTCCATAAAAGGTTTGCAGGATGGTAGTTAAGGAGCTAAGGCATAGGTATGGATGCGTAAGAGTGCAAAGAGGAGAGTAAAAGCACGAGCGTGGGCACCTAAAGATGGGGTACATATGGGACATAAGAAGTGTAATACTGTATGGGCTGCAAGGACAAGAGGAAAGGCCTGCATTCACAACCTTTATTGTAGATAGGACAAGCATTGGTAGGGGATGGCATGGACGTCCATCATTTCATAAAGGTTAGAAACTTTCAAATAGAATGGAGAGGGAAAAGTGAGTCAAGAGTCCATAACCATTGCCATTGTTCTCCTTGCCTGTGCCAAAAATGAGAGCTTTGGAGCAAGTTATGGATGCCCATCAAATCACAATGGATAGAATATTTTCGTTAGAGGAGATCACGTGGGAGGAAAGGAGAATGCAAAGAGTCGTAGGGGAAGAGAGAATAGAGGAAGTGAGTAGATGGTTGAAGGAGATTGCTGGTGATTGGAGGTTAAAATTGGTGCAAGATTGCAACCACCTTGACAGACATGTATGCAAGATGTGGAAGCTGGAGGGACACATGACTATCGTTGTGATGAACTCCCTCGATGAAATGGGCTATTGTGAAATACCATTATGAAAGATATGCACGAATTAGATTTTTTGAAAAGGCTCTATGAATTTTCAAGAAGGCATCATTCATTTCACATACTCAAAATCAGGAATTAAAAGCTTTCTCTAGAATACAACCTATCGGCATAAGAAGGAAGTACAAAGCAAGTACATGTGACTTTGTAAGGGAGAGAGCTGAAGAGAAGGCATGTGAGAGGGATCTCCATGGTGTTCAGATTATTGGCTCTCTTCTTTTGTTGTATTGGTGGGTGTTGTTTCTTTTGCAACAAGAGGGTGTTAATTTTCATTGGGAGGACCACATTCCAAATAAATCCCAGCATTCTTCTTTCTCAATATTCTCAAGCATTCTTTTTTATTTCACAAGGCATTTCCTTGATTTTTATGAAGAGATTTTATCTAAATGTTTTAATGATGCCCAACAACTTATTTATGTCACCCATCGAGCTTTAAAGTTTGAAATTATAGTACCACAAGATCAAAAATTAAATCAGTTAAAAACTCAATAAAATTAATCAAAATCAGTAAGAACGAGTCCTCCATGATGTGATTCTATTGATTATCTCATGCTTGCTCAAAATAAAGTTAATGTCAAAGTGAGGGATACAACTTGGGTTTAATTTAATTACCTTGAAATAAGTAGTGGCAGAATATTGATGTCAACCATGCAAGATTAGCCATCTATTGGTGTCTTAACACAAAAAACGTGATGCATGGGAAATTAAACGTGGTGTTTATTTTCAATAACTCTAGTACTATTGTTCATCAAACCTTATCTAGTAGGACATAATCCTAAGTTAAGGTGAATACTGATTTGCACCATTTAATAATTGAAATCGTAAGGTAAATATTATTATTGTTCTTATTAAGGGTGTATCTTCATATGATGACTTAATGAACATAATTATTTCACCTATCTTGAGTAGGGCTTTGGCATTAATCATATTTTAAACAATTTTATCATTACTGTTGTATGCCTCCTTATAATTGGATAATGCACTATAGTTTACATGGTGTGCTGATCTTGAAGACAACAATTTTAAATACTATGACAATGGTATATGATATGAACTTTTATTTAATAAATCCAAGTATAAGATTAATGGATGATTTTTAAGCATGAGTTCCCTATATTTAGTAATTATATAAAATATTTTTTTATGATATGGTTGATATCCTTCCATGTTGACTAAAATCTGCAATTACAAGAAACATTTAGTTATAAATGTCAAGTGCAAAAATTATCTTATTCAAGAACCAAGCTACTATAGGAATAATGGGTTACACAATAAGGAAATGAAACTAGAACGTTAAGAATATTATTACTACTAATACTATGGAGTTTATATCTTTGTATGAAGATATGATGAGCCTAGTGTTGCCAATTGTCTCTCTTGTTACTCAAACATTGATCATGCTTAACAAAAGTTTGTACACATTGGCATATGTCTTTGCGGTTTAAAAGGAATTTATGCGGCTTTATTAGGATGATGTCATATATTATTATGATAATCGATATCATTGAATGATAGTGATTTGGGACCCCATTGGGAGCCTTATCGAGGCTTTTGCATTATTCTTGCATCATATCAATATTACGACTACATGATGTTTATTGACCTCTTAAGCATAACAGTCTCTAATAGGGGAACTATCATAAAACTAAGGAAGGACTTAAGGCCAGGTTGGATGATGGCGCTGTGTAGGAATCATGGCTAAGTCAAGGATACAACTATGTTGTAAGACCTATGAGGTTTAGGTACTTGTTATATTGGAAATACTAGATGTAGTGTTATATTAAAAAGATATTAAGATGCATTGAATCATGGACCATTTGGAAATTCTATTGCAGTGGCAATAGGTGTAATAAGTTCCTTCAATGTATTTTGTCCTCCTTCCTAAATACAATTATAAGACATGCTATATAATTCTAGAATGGTATTTGGGTATCGGGATAAAGGATTTTGAATGACTACAAGATATCTATTGTGTGAATTCCAAATGGCAATGCTTTCCTATGGGTTTATATCAGCCAAAGTAATTTTGTGTTGAGTAATAAGCCTAGCCCCTATGTTGATATGACAAACCTTGGGATGTTGAATAATAAGGAGTGGACTCGAGTCAAGCCCTGGATATCCTTAAAGGGAAGTGTTATAGTACGGGTTGCTAAACTATGATCTTAGTTACAATTCTCTAAGTATTGTTAGGTTTTATTAATAGAGAGGAAACATTAATGAAAATTTGATTATGGGGGACTTGTGCGTATGCGTCCTTTGAGAGAGCCTGTGAGGAGAACTATGTGTGACTTCGATCCCATTTGGAAGAGGGTATGTAGACAATCCTTCAGTGAAGGACACCCCTGTGACCTCAAGTCCGTAGAGGGAGGGTTTAGGGGAATAGCTCCAAGGTTAGGGTTGTTCCTAAACTTGTTTGACCTTATCTCTTCAGTAGGTTTCAGTTTGAGGCTGAAATTGGTATTAGATGATGATGAAAGAGTTAAGGAAACTGAATAACTAGTATCTAATAATGATGTAAAGATTTAGCTAACATAATCTAATGAGGTGAACAATGGGCATTCTCATAAAAGTTTGTAAAGCTGTTGTGTAAAGTTATAGAGAGACGGGCTGAAATTTGGGGGGACGCTGGCCCTGGAACACTGATTAGGGTTTCTGTGTAGAGTTATAGGTTCTGGCAGCCTTAAAAAGTCATCAAACACTCATTCAAACCAACATAGAATGCCACCAGAATATGTACAAAAGCTCTGTTTACTCCCAGCACTACCTAACAGCCTCAAATGAAGAATAAATGGACTCTTACCAGTCTAATGCATCTTCAATTTATACCCAATAATTACACGTGAGCTGCTACAAGCAACCTAGCAAAGGAAGCTATAAAAACATAGTTAGCACCTTCCAAGGATCTGAGATTGAAGCAACTTCAATACAACACCTGCAATACCTGCCAATAAGCAAGGTAATAGTAAGCTACAGGTCTGAAATAGGACTGTGCAAGACCAAATCTGCTACAAAGAACACCATAACCCCTTTCAGGCTAGCAGGGGACACTACCCAACAATAGCAAACTATAACATTAACACCCAACACCACAGATCATCCTCAAAATGACTAGGAAAGGCAGATTGTAGGTCCAGTAATGCACAGAAGATACCAGTTTGACACAACCAGCTGAATGTAAGTGTACGGCCCTAATATTCACCCTTAAACTCCAAAAAACTCATGCAAGAAACTCAAGAATGGTGCCAAACTCAATTTTCCTATCACTTTCAAAATACGTTGAATGTCTTCATTACTAAAAACTCCAAATTGCAAACCTCGTGAAAGCAATGGTGATTCCTAAGGTAGAATCACTCCAACCAGCTAGGGTGGGTCTTTCACCACTGAAACCATCAACTAAAGGAGAGGGTTTTTGTCCTCAACCAACAATGTATTAGTTCTGGAAACAATCCAGCAAAGTCCCCTTAAGTTGTTAAATCCTCCATCTACAAATGAGAGCTCAAATTCATATTTATAAAGTGAGGGAAGAATTAGGGCAACTTGCATTTAAATTTGAATATATTTTCCCTCTCATTTCACTTTATAAAATAACATGAAATTAACCAAGAGGGACGTCCAACTTTTTGCCTCCAAAATTTCACTTTTGATTTTTTTTATTTAAAATTAACATTGAGCCCAAACTAGGTGTCCCACCTTATGAGGCATAACATTAGCCTTATAAAATGATAAATAAACCTTTTTTCTAAGTGTCCATTTGAAATACATTATCCCTTCTTTTAAAACAACGTTGATCAACTAGGCCAAGGGGTCCTTTTATAACCCATGCTTATTTCCTCACTTTATAAAAAAAACTACTTTATTAAGTGACGAATTAACTGATAATAATTCTGACTATTGAGAGAACTCACCCCTACCAAGAATGGAAACTTTGCATTGTTGCCAAGACTAGTTATTAAATATAGCACTTGCTAAGTGAGCCAAATCACCAAACTGGCCTAAATTAGGAGACCCGAAAAAGGGGACATTACATGTACACTCGAGATAGCCATTGTGTTGTGATCTTGGGTTTAAGGTATGATATGATCATATGACCCCTGTGTATTTGTGTATGTTTGTACACTAACAATTGGTAATGTTTGGTATGGAACCAATACTTATGGAAAATTGTTATTGTTATATTATAATTGGACTAAGTTAATAGCTTACACTTATTATATAGTCATGATTTAAAAGTGAGATTAGAGATCTCATCCAAGAGGAGAGAATTAACTCCTTCTAACATTGGTGTGTGGATTATGAAACCTTTGATTTCCCAAGGGGATATGTAGGCAAGGTCATCACAAATGAACCCTCAAGTTTTAGATCTGGGTCTAGGGATGACCCTAACCTTGTGAGCTTACCACTTTTGTGTGTAAGCATATAGGTGGTGATGTTGAGTTGTCACCACCATAGTGAATGAAGAAGTTATGATTTTAGCACTTCTAAGCTAGATGGAAGATGTGTGGTCGATCAAGTTGGTAGTTGTTAATTGGAAATAAAAATAAAAATTTAGTAGCAACTGAGGGGAGTTGTTACATGTTGTGGTAAGCACCCAGTATTGCTCAACTCAATGCCTATGGATTACTTCCTTGTTCATTTTCATTGCCACATTTCTTTATATGAAGTGATAGTGATTTCTCTCCACTGCCTTGTTTTCACAAACATGGTATCATGGAGATCCTTTTTGTGAATGATAAGATTTGATTTGACGTTTTGTTCTTACAGTAGTTTGATCTATTTCTGCCTCTATTTCTTCCCATTTATATCTGTTTTGGACAGGTTGTTTAAATAAGGGCTAACAAGATCCCTGCTTAGAAATCACAATCAAAACCTCTTAGGTTGTGTGACAGCCAGCTAATTCAGGAGAGAAAGTAACGCTGTAATGCTCGAAAAATTTATGTTTACTTAGCCACAATAAAATACCATACTTAATGCATTCCAAGGATAATAAAGTAAATGATACACTTTCCATAATTGCTCAAAAGGAAAATTCAGATTTTATTTCCATTCATGTATACAAGTTAAATAAATTTATATGACATTAAGGATCATTGCAATGATACACATATGATTGCCATTCACTTATCAATAAGATTCCATAAATTTGCTCAAATTTTCAATTACATCGCTAACTTCCAAGCAGTACATTTGTTTCAATATTACATCAAATCTTCTTTTCAATACGTCTATTTCAATGTTACAATGCTGATTTACAAATAAAATTACATTTGCAAGTGGGCTTTTCAAGCCATTCATAATAATACATGATTACATTTATACATTTAAATCTCTGAACCTCAACCGTCGTGATGCCACTGGTCTTCTTGTAAGTTGGGCCAAGAGTGTGATTAAGGCGCTTTTTCCGCCCAACCACGAAGTACAATACTTCTTCCCCGGGTTTCTTCCTATCTCGAAGAAATCCCCGGCCTTGCACAAGGAGCCTAGCAACCTGAAACAACAACACAAGAGAGAACTCTCGATGCATGCCTAATGCCTATATGCATTCCTAACATGAGAATCACATATTTCTTGCAAATAGGAGGTGGCATAGACCTATATTCATTTAGTTCTAGGCTTTTAATTCCATCTATTTCAATGGTGCAAGTGCTTGGTCAAGCATAAATAAAACAAAAGATAGTTTTAGAAAAGATAAAACTACCGTCTTTGGGGTTCCACCTTTGGCATCCTGTCCTAGAAGTTCTCAAATACAGTGAATAATGCATTTCCATCTAAGTTCACTTTCAAATTTTCACATTTCTAATTTCAAAGAAGTTTCATCATTTTCCAAGGTTTTCACAAAGTTTGACAAAATAGCTTTCATGCATGCATTCAATAAATAAAGTTTTCAACTAAGAAAAGAAAATACTCTCTTCAGAAAATTCACTAGTTTGAATGCATTTCTATAGAATACCTTTGCTCTAAGATTCATTTTCAGCTCTTGATATAGCCTTATGTGTATTTCACTAAGTTCAAAAATGATATATAGTGGTTCTTACAATGCATCAATATTCAGAAAATTAACAGTTTTAAGAAAAGAAATACAGAATAAATTTCCAGATTTGCACATGAATTCCAATTTGCTAGAGTATACAGTTAATTGTGTGGATTTGTTTGGCCTCTTTTCTAAGTTTTAGTTTTCAGATGTAGAAGTTCACCATACAAATCTATATAGTAGACTATTAGCTGAATGTATTCTCTGAGTTGAGTTTTCATGTTTAATACCAATGACACATAGTAACATTTTCAACATCAAACTGTGATATTTATGCCAAGTATATATTTATATTTGTGTGTATATAGCTATATATATATATCTGTATTTATGTTTCATTGTATATATATTTTTTGTATAAACCAATGACAGTGGTATTATTTTATGTGGAGAACAAAATTATCTACATGTTTGTGTATGTATATGTATATATATATATATATATTTGTGAAAATTTTAAACCAGAACTTCCAACGCATGTTACCAGAAATCAAAATTCGCAGTTTAAAATGTAATTAAAATCTCATACTTCGCAGCCTTGAAAATGAAATGGAATTACATACTGGACAGCTTTGAGAATTTATTTAAGGCTGCCAAGGCTTACGTCCCACCCCTCCCATATGGGGGGAAAGCTGCCTGTGGAAGGCAGCGCTTCCTCCATAGGCCGCGGCCTGTGGTGGGAGTGCTGTCTCCCACAGCGCAGCCCTTCCCTTATGGGGAGGGCTCTCCTGTGGAGAGATCCCAACCGCGCCTTCTTTAAACTGTAATTTCTTTTAAATAAAAAAAATAACAAAATTGATAATTTCGAAATTCATAGACTACGAAAAGCTATTCTTCATAGAAATTCGTTTTGATACATGGTTTGCAAACAAATATGTGTATATCTATAAAATTATATATATATATATATATGTACACACAGGAAAATAAATATGTGTGCATATATATATATATATCTACATTTTCAGGTTCGTTGTAAGAAAAAGATTGAGTGTTTTGGAATAAAATTTTATTCACAGTTGGCTGGAAGGAAACCCCAATTTCGAAAGAAGTATATTTTGTACAGAATCTCTCTATGCACTCAAAGAAAACAATATTTTCTCAGACTTTTACAGATAAGTATACAGTTCAAACTGGCATTCAAAATCTTCAGAAATATTTTCATATTTTAACAAGATTTGAGAAAAATAATAAGAAACCTGGAGTTCACGCTTCCAGCTGGGATTGGAGATGCTCTTCAGCCAGCTTCTTCTTTTGCCTCTTTCAATTTGGTTTCTCAGACACCTCTTCTTCTCTCCAATTGCTTTCCAGCTCTCTATCTTTCCACTATTTACCCCAGCTTAATTCTCAAGCATACTATTCTAAAAGTTCAACATTTACTTGGCAGCCATTAGAGCAAAGTTGCAGAGCTTGTTTTCAAGATTATTTTCAAGAACCGTTACCTTCTCGGAAACTCACTTCCCTATTTAAAATTGTTTTTCCATTCACAATTTCCTAACCTAATCTTGAAAATGTATTTTAAAATTAATAATAATTTCCAATTTACTGCATGTAAATCCCATTTCGAAAATATTTACTCAACAATGAAAATAAATAAATATCTTATAACTTAATGTTTAACTAATAAACTCCAAGTTTAACACAAAACAAAAGAAGAGTAGCATGCATAATTATTTAAATCAAGAATCCATAATTAACGCTTAATCCTTTATTTTACATGCTTTATTCTATTTAATTTACTATTTATTATTTAATTTGCAAATAATTTAAAACAAAAACACATAAATTAGACATTCCTAAATGCAGTCTATATGAAACTAAGTGCGTGTGTGTGATCGAGAGGTCTTCCTGCTTTGTCCTGTCAAGATGCTAATCACCTCTCCTTAATCACACCCTTGGTCTTCGACTTCCTGCAACTCAAGTGCACTCAGGCACACAACAATAATTGAATTAATATCATATTAAAATATAAATAAAGCATTGCATTACATTAATTTAAATGCTTCTACTCTATTTTGCTTCATTTCCAAAATAAAACTTATTCAATACTTTTCAACTTTTCATAATTTAAATAAACACTTTCATTTATTTCACATGCCAAAACATCATCATATTAATTATTGTTCTACCAGGCACATAAAACATGTAATAAATCCATACAAAGCCAAAAGTAACCTGCATCAGAATTGAGACGTGACAAATGCCAAATACTACAAAACAAGGAGTTTATGCCTATCGTAACTTCAGTGTTTAAAATTAGAGCATGCAGCTATACCATATATTTCTTTTGCAGCACCAATTCCAATACACGCCTTGATAGTAACAGTGCATAGTGTTCAGGCCCACAGGGTACTAACATAGACTATGGTATCAGAACCAACACCAGTAGCTGTCAAGCAAAGCTATTCCTAAACCCAGTCCGATAGAGCAAACATTGAACTAGAATCAGAAATTGACTGTCAATTATGCCTACAGTTAAGGCAGTAAAGTGCAATAGTTCATGCAGCTTTGTCTACTCCTGGTTTTCTGCCTCCACTTATTCAGGACTCAGAACTATCCACCACAACTTCGTCTACATTCATAGCAGAAAGGGTGGGTTCTGCCTCTATTTTTAATAGTACGAGAATTTTAGCCATCCTTAACTCCTCAGGATCTCCTAGCAAAACTGACCACCGTCTTCTTGTTTTGTTTCATCATATGTCCTGCCATACCCTTCATACAATGCTACATTGTATCCATCATCGTTACAACCCCTCCATCTACTGAATGGCCTCATGAATTGCTAGGGTTTATTGGCAATGATACCCTCACTTGACCAAGGCTTCCTTTGGCAGCTCCACTGAAATTCAACGAGCCAACCCAATAATAAGGGTCATTAAACTACCTCATTTTTCCAAGTTTTTCCACCTTTCCTATTATCAAGGATTCCCATTTAATCATATGTAGCATGGTATTGCTAGACTTGTTCGATATAAACATATTGGAGAATCTTAACCTCGTCTCCTAGGGGTTTGACAAATTTCTAGCAACAAAGTGCAAATATCATTTTACAGTTATTTTTCTTTTGCAAATGAATTATGTAGATATAATTTTCCTTATTGATTAATACTCTTGGGGTCTGATGGAAACTCTATTTCAATAAATTGGGTTATGCATCTCGTGATATTGTTACAAACGAATGTCAGTTTGTTATTTTGCTCTCCAATGGACAGAATTGATATGATGAGAAATTCTGTTCACTTGTGTAAATAAGTTAATTATAAGTAGATGGCTCTACAGATAATGTGCATTTTATTATAAGGAGATAGTTCTTTAGATGATGCAAACCTCATTGAATCTAATACAGAAGAAATGAAAATTTCATATAATTGTTTATGGCCAAAAAAATGATGCTAAACAATTTTGATTGTATTCTAGATGTTTGAGGGAGGACCTCTAAATAAATATGAAGATCTCCAAGTATTAGCAGAAAGGCGTGCAAAGGAGAATCATAGACCAGCACTCGTGGCATCTTACTATACTAAAGAAATTAAAGAGTGCGTAATAGCTTGTGATTGCTACAAACTTTCATGGACTATATACATTGATACAATCGTTCTTAGTTTGAAAGGAATATACATTAATATTATTTCCTATTAAATTTTGAAAGCAATATATCTCCCTTTTTTCAGGCTTCTTAGGAGATGCTGTAATAGGGATCCTACCAAGAGACCATCATTTGAGACAATTATCAATGATCTGGAGGCAATTGAAGTACAAATTAAGAAGTCGAGGGAAAAAATGCATCCTCATTATTGGCTTAACAAGTGCAGTGTAATGTAAATAATATATAAATGGTCCATTCTAATACAATAATTGACAATTAACTTTGATTTTACAATGTCTTACGTGTATAAGATAGGAAAATAAAAAGTAAAATATTTTCTTGTAACTTTTTGTAATGACAATATTATGTCTGTTTTTTTTAATTTTCTAGTTAAACACATTTATAAATTATTATTTTAAATTAAGAAAAATCAATAATAACCAAGTTATGGTTTCAAGGGGTTTATGTGAGTAATCATAATTAAAAAGTTATTATATTTAAATGTTCATGATGTTAGGCATGATTATTAAAGGTTTGCTTGTTTTCTCATTCTATGCATGTAATGGATCAATGTCACAATAGACCTTAATTATATTAATTGAATAGTTTGTCAAGTCAAGATAAAAAAATATATAACAAAATGGAATCATTGTTATTCACAAATAAATATTTACAATCTTATTTATAGGGCAATAAAAGAACAATTGAACCACCACAAATAAATTGAAAAAGGAAAACTAAATGTTATGTTGTAAGATTAATACTTAAATTATCCTTGTAATCAAAAGGGTTTGTTAAAACAAGCATTCATCTAAGCTTCTCATATTTATCTTGCCCAAGCACTTTGATGAGAATATTTGATGGTTGGTTTGCAATTGGACAATACTTGAGTTGTACACTATCATTTTTAACACAATGCCAAATCAAATGAAATTTTATGTTGATGTGTTTGCCCCAATTTTAAAAGATTGGATTTTTTTGTCATTTTGGTTGTAGATGTATTGTGAACTAGGAGAGTTGATGAAATATGTTTCCCTATAAATCTTCAAGGATCTTCTAAGCCATAATATTTCCTTACATGACTCAAAGTTTCCATATATTTTATTTCTACTAAGCTGAGAGCTAGCACTAACTAACTAGATAATCAAGGGATGACTATTGACCCTAGATGCATTGGGAAATCTAAAATAGATTTCTCATCTTCCAAATCCTTGAATAGTCTAAGAATTCAACAACAAAAGATATGGTTGGTCTTGTTGTTGCACAAATTAAACTTCCAAAATGCTGTCTATACTTAGTTGCATCAACAAACTCTACATTATCATTTGATGTTATTTTCAAACTTTGTTACATAGAAGTGTTGAGTAGTTAGTAGTTTGACATTCTAAATCTATTTAGAAACTCACCAATATAATTTTTGATGGGGATGAAAGTATTCTTGGGTTTTTGAATCATTTCAATGCTTGAATAGCAATAAGTGTTTCCCAAGTTAGCCATTTCAAACCTTCTTTCCAATTCTACTTTTGCAATCACAATGAACCTTTCATTGTTACTAATTATAAACAAGACATTTACAAAACAACTAGGTATATAATTGTTCTATCAACCTTTTTGACGAGAAGAGTTGCATTCATCAAATTCAAAGTGCCTAAAATCCACCTTTAGGAGTTATCCAATGAGTTTTTCACACCATGCTCTTGGATATTGCTTCAAACTATACGACAATTTAATAAACTTACACACTTGTTACTCGTGACCTTTGACTGCATATCCTTTTGGTTGAGTCATATACACTTTTTTTTCGATAGCCATTCAAGAATGCACTTTTTTATTTTTATTTGATTAACTTTCCATCCATTTTGTGCTTCTTAGGAAATGTCTCAACCTTCTCCTAATGTCAAGAATGTGAAGAATGTAGTTTTCATACAATGAAACACAAAAACTTAATCTTTGGGTTATAGACTTTGTTTTTGGATAAAATAAAAAATTTAGATGACAGCATGTCCATGGATGCATGTTATGTAAATATTTTTGAGCTTTATAATTTTTTTTTTAAAAAAGACCCCAATGGCCTCAATCAAAATTATGGTCTTCAAAAGTTTTACCTCATATATTAGAAAAAAAACAGACATAAATGAACTATAAGTGTGAGTTACATTTATTGACCAGCTTATGATGCATGCTACAACACATCATAAGACACCTTTGAATGAAGATAATCAAGCCAAAATAGAAAGCCCAATTTGGTGAGTGGTTTATGACATGCTTATGATAGGTGGAAGGTATATGCTATTTTTAGTGTATGAACCTATCTTGGGATTTGGGTATTGGGTTTTTAACTAATTATTTGGGCACCACATCGTTGGGTGGTTTTAGCAAATGGTTTTGCAGTTACCATTTAATGGTTTCATGTACTCCTATTTATAGGATGTTTGAGATGGAAGTATATTTAGTGATTTCATAGGTATTGTTATGTTGTCTAAATTATTTTAGATCTGTAGTTGGTGATACTCCTATAAAGGCTTGGTTTACAAGTGTATTGTAACTACGTTTAGATTATTAATTAATATATTAAGTTGCTTTGAAGTGGGTTTTTTTCTTGTAAGGTTTTTTCTCATATACACATGTGTTGTATGTTTTTGTTGATGTTTTATATGTGTTTTTTCTTTTTGCAATTGTCAAGATCTAAAATTTGCACAATATTCTCTTTGAAGGCTAGTTTAAGAAATTCTTCCACATACCTTGCTTCCATTTCAACACTAACAAAACCAAAAAATCACAAATGGTAGTCCATTTTGTTGTGGGTACAAATAATTTGTTAAACTATATGCCTTTGAGCATTTTCCTTCACGACAAGCCTTGTTGTATGTTTGTCAAGTGAACCATTTTCTTTGTACATGTTTCAAAAAATCCAGTTTCAACCAATAGATTTACAGATCAACCAACTCCCAAATTTTATTTTTCAAAAGAGCATCATACTCAATTTGCATTGTCTTCCTCCACACTTCAATACTTTCACCTTAAAAGAAGTTGGCTTGAAGTTTATTGTTAAATTGATTTCATCTCATCAATATACTCCAAGTTAATGTTTTTCATTGCATGAGCATATTACTTTGCTTGTATGAACTTTTTGTTCTTATCTTGTCGATATTATTGTTATCAGCTGAAATTGCACCCTTATCAAGTTGCAGAACTTGATACTTTAGAGAAACATGGGGACTTTTCCAGGTTGTGGGTCGCCTAAAATGGAAAAGAACCTCCGGAGAAGGTTGGCTTCCTACGCTGGCAGTATCACCTAAACTACTAATTTTTGTAAGGAAAAGGGAGAGGGAGTGCATAAAAATGAAAACTAAATCCTATGGTGATACACCGAACTAACATTATTTGGATTTGAAACCAGATTTCATACACTTGCTTGCAATGAGTGAAGATAAATTTGCACAACTCATTTATGTATATTTTTGCAAAAGTGTTTCACAAAAATGTTCTAGTGCTAAAATTCCTAGAAGGAAAGCTAATTTCACATCTAAAATTCATTTTTACATCTTTTGACACAATTTGTAACCTATGAAAACATACTTTATGCATAAAAGGTTCTAAAATCTAATACAAAGCTTGAAGGAAATAAACATTACCTCACTAAAAGCTTGATCAATTAGCTAACTGGACACAAAAATGCAAAGAAAAGGTAGGCAAAAGCTTCAAATCAATAATAATCAAAGTCTTTACTAAATTTCCTCTCCAAAATTGAGTTATAAAGCATACATTAGCTGAGAAAGGATTTGAGAAAAATCACTAACTCTCCAGAATGCATAATCTAAACTTCTTTACAAAGAGGCAAAAAATGCCATATATACAACCAAAAACCTAAAGTGTCGGCCCCCCTTTAGGGTTTTCCAAAAATATCAGCTTCCAGAAAGATCCGCCCTTAGATCTTTTGAATCAAGTTACTTCTGCATTAAGTGTGTATCCCCGCTGTCTATGTTAGTGAAGGATCGCTCCAGGAATGGCCTCCAAATCTTTTGGAATAATCGCATTAACCTCTGGCCTTTGTGTCCACCCTCGAACTTCCATCATAGCCATCTTGAATGTGGTTGTTCTAATAATCATAAATGTCAATCTACCCCTCGCCAGTAGACACCACAGCTGTCATTGTGACCTGAGGTTTTTTTCCTTTCTGCCTTTTTCCTACTCAAGATCTTTCTACAAGTTGACCGTCTTCGAGAAGCAGCATTCGACCTCCCCTGTTAGATATCTTCATAGACGACACCACTGGACACCAAACCGATCCATCATCCTTTGATCACAGAGCAGATCCATACCACTCACATTCCATTGATTTTCCATAGGGGCGGTCACAACAATCAAACAGTCAATGGTTCACCCTCGGCTTTCTTTGATTGGCTGAACACATGCCACTTAGGCTTTCCAAGCGGTCAAAGGCTACTCAAACGAAATTGCATGTCAGTGAGACACTAGTCGTGTCTCCCCGATGTGATTAGACTTCACAGCAACAGTCGGCATAGCATACAACTTTCGACAAGAGTTCATAGCGAGCGGCTAGAGTCATCGATATCCAAAATTGTCACCCAGACCATCGCTATCGACCAGACATCATAGCGAGTCCTTAAGAGTTATACTGATATCCAAAACCATCGGCAAGACTATCGCTTTCAACAAGAGGTCATACCGAAAGCACCAGACAGTAGATAGTATTCCAACCAGACCATCGGCAAGAGTCTCGGCGATACTCAGCACGAACAAACCCATCGGTAAGACAAACAAATCAGGACAAGGTCTCAGCGAGCTCCTATCATTTACACCGAAGAGTTAAAACCATCGGTGAGACATCACGAATCGGCAAGACATCATAGCGAACAAAAACCCCTCAACCAGGAGTCTTTCCGATATCCATATACCCCTTCGGCGAGACCACCATAGGTCGGCAAGACATTACAGCGAGCTCAAAACACTACGCCAAAGGCACAATCCTTCGGCAAGACTTCATCGAGTCGGCAAGACATATTGACGATGCTAACCCTTTCCCCGAGACCATTCTGCTTCGGCGATACTCCCCCCAATCAGTGAGACATCATACTGAAGCCACAAACCTTCGGCAAGACATCCCCGGGTCGGCAAGACATCTCCCCAATGACACCTCCCTTCAGCGAGACTTTGCTTGGTCGGCGAGACGTTATGTCGAACTCCTCCTCCTTCGGCGAGACCTCACCCCGATGGCACAACCTTTCGCCAAAACCTCCATCAGTCGGCAAGACGTTATGCCGATCGAAAATCTTTCGGCTAGACTTCTGCCTTTCAGTGAGATGTTATAGCAAGCCCCAAACTTCTCCCCGATGCCGGCTGTTTTGGCGAGACCACCAGTCATCGAAAAGACATCACACCGAAGCCAAAGCCTTCGGCGAGACTTCGCCCCGTCGGTGAGACTTCTCCCCGAGCTCAAAACATTACACCGAGAGTTCCATTTATCGGCC
>VDFB02077193.1:0-47253 GCA_007258455.2 Sequoia sempervirens | reverse complement strand
CATCTTCCATATGTATATAACATAGCAAGGATGGAATTAGAGGACAAAAAACAACCATACATGTCCCTCAACAGTATATGTCGTGTCCAAATGAATTACTTAATAAAGTTTTATGTTCTGGTTCTATTTTTCCTGAGTGTCCCTGCCCTAAAGTGGTTTTGCATTTCTAAATCCCTGATTAACATTGCTTCTACACATAATGCATCTAGGTTCTGATAATTTGTTGGGTTGTCCCAAAGACATCTCCTGGGAACAAAATCAAACAATCACCATCCAGGAAAAACTAACAAAAGAAATTAACAAGTTCTTATGCATCCTTCTCTTTACGCAACTCCTTAATATGCTTTCTCCATCTCACTCTATTCGCTTCCATATGCATGTCTAAATATCAAATTTGCCTATTATAATCCAATAATATCTTTAAACATCAGGTTGAAGTTAAAGCTTGCACTCCTAAGACCTACTATCTATTTTAGTGAGTCAAATCTTAATAGTTTTAACTATATTCAAAATAATGAAAGGATTTAGAATCTCATCTGCAAGCCAAAAGGTCCCAATGATCGAATCTAGCAATGGACTTGATAAAGACCTAATTAAGCCTGATTAGTTATTAATACTTGCTACCAAAAGATGTGACCTGTCACCTCAATGGGATGTGTGACTATCAAAAATGCCCCCTAATATGCATATAAATAACCTCTTGTCCTATTCTTCAATTCTCACTTTTCCAGTAATATTGGATTTTATAATTCACAGTGTAAATGTATTCTATATTTAGTATGTGCACCTAGTAGGTACAGTACAAGTGGTTTCAGAGCTAAGTTTTCTATAGCCTGGGATTGCAAGATTGTTTCTGGGTTTTGCCCTTGAACCTCAAACTTGTGGTTGAGTTTATTTTTACCTGTAATCAAGAAAATAATTCCTCGCTTATGGCCTGAAATTCTTTTTGGAATGTGGCCACCAAATTACACTAACTTTAATTAATTAACTTTATTAAAAAAAACTTTGCCTACTCATTCAAATTTGGGGTGTTTATTTCCTATGGTTTGATGCCATTATTTCTTATGGCTTGTGAGAATTGTAGGCATTAGCGTGACTCAAATCTTAAGTTAAAAGTTACTGAACTTTTCACTGCTACCAAACACTTGAGTTCAAACTTATTTTTAAAAATGTGTGGAAGCCTAATAATATATTAAATTTTCAGGTACCTGCTCTTGGACACCCTCAACTTTGCAGGAACAAGCAAGCATGACTAAAGCATGAACCCCACCAGCCAGTGCAACTTCCATGCTGCACTTGTCATCGGCAGCCAAGTTAGCAAGTGCACCCGCAGCACGCTCCTGCAACCACAAATCAAAACTAGTTAAATGGCAATACCTTTTTGAAGCTAAAACCATTTGTTCGATATACTGAATTGCATTACCAAAACTCCATCCCCACCAGAGGCCCACTTAAATATAAGATCCACAAGTGCCTTCACACCACCTGCTACTGCTATGGCACTCTGAAATAAAAACCCGAAAAATCATCACCATCCTGAAATTAAAACCATCACAATACCTTGCTACACAATGCAAGCTAGAACTGAATATATTACAGCCATAACCTTGTGTTCTTCTCCAACAGATAGATTCCATAAACCACCTGCAGCCTCTTCAGCAACCAATCTGTTTGGGGACCTTGCAAGGGATGCCAAAATGCCAATTCCTCCTTCTATTGCCACTGCTTTTGCAACATCAGCATTGACAGACAGGTTTGCTATAGCCTGCAAGACCATATCATACATTTTGGTTGAATAAAGTAAACTAGGCTTCATATCAAACAGATGTTAGGTGAATAAAATGAAGAAATAACTTATCATGGCCATGTAATGCCAGCTTTTATGATATATTCAGGCAACATTCCAACTAAAATTTCACCTTAGCAGCTTCTGATTGGACACCCTCACAACAAGACCTTGCAATTCCCAAGAGGAACTGAATCCCACCACCACGCATCACTGCTTCTGCCCTTGAAGGGTCAACAGTTGCATTTTCATCATCAACAACAACAAATGTTGCAAGGCCAGTTGCTGCCCTTTCCTGGACCTCTTCCTGCGAGCTTCTCAATAAACTCAATAATATGGGGGTTCCTTGTTTAAGCCAGAAACTATCTAACCCAGGAGCATTACTCTCTGCAATCCGCAGCAGTGCATGAGAAAGCACCCATTCAAGCCATTCAGTCAACTCTATAAGACTCTTATCCCCACTTTTCAGGTTCTGCCTGTTCCAAAACTTAATCATTTCCTCCTTCTCAGGAGTTACAGCAGACAATGCCTGCTTCTTAAATCCCCTTGAAAACAAATTCAAATGAGTCATTGAATCAAGCCCTGCAAGAACATCAGTGAACCGGGCCAACAGCAGCTTTGCCTTTGAATTGTAAGCAACATAATTGCGGTTCTCCTCCAGCAAAGGGCAATTCAACGCACACAGAACCCTCAAACTTTGCGATGAAAGCAAACGAAATGCTGCACTAGGTGTCACATCTGTCCGAGAAACATCCAATGCAACTAATTTCGGCAACTTACTCCAGAGCTGCAACACAGTGCTCCACTTGATATTTCTTGATCCAGCAACAGACAGAAACCTCAATGACACTGCATTCCCCAGCGCCCCCTCATCAATACTCATACAATCCAACAGCCCAAGCTCCCCAAGCTCTGAGCAATACTTCACAAGCGCACCGATGGCTTCCCCGTCAACATCCCTAACCCCAGACAGCCTCAGCCTCTTTAGCCTGGGGCAACACAATGCCACAACCCTGATCGCATCACTTGTAATCCTATCACAGTAATCCGGCCCCAGCTGAAGGCTTTCCAGACCCCCATGCCGGGCAGCCACCATAGAGAGCGTGGCATCGGTAAGTTCTCTGCATACATCCCCGCTCAAATCCCTAAGCTTCCTAGCCTCGAGGTTCACGATCACGCTAGCCGTATCGGCGCCTCTAAACCTCAGCCGCTGCAATTCTCCACAGCGGCCAGCCAGGGAAGCAGCGGCTTGCTCATCCAATTTGTGAGCCCTCACATCCAGTGAATTCCACAGGCATGGATAATGCCCTACAACTCTAAATGTCTTACACACAGATGCAAGGCTTGCCCTGTCCCTGTAATTCAACAGATTAAAAACCGCAACTACAGTGTCATCCGGGAGACTTGTCCAGTCAACCTCCTCGTGTTTTCTATCAACGTAAACAATCTCCTCCTCATCAAATACCTCATTATTATCATTGCCATTATTGTCAACACAATTGTTATGTACAGCCTTTTCTTTTTTCTTCTCCTTCACATGCACGGCCTTTCTCCGAACCCTCCGAATCATCGCGCTTTCCTTCGATTAAATTATTTACAGACAACAAACCCTAATGCTCAAACCCTAAGGGAAGAACAAATGTAAAAACCCTATTTGACGCCGCCATCCATATATATTTACATCTTCTCTCCAACTAAAAACAGCAAACGAGGGTAAACAAATTGAGAAGTAATTTGAGGTACCTGTGCGTTAACCGTTATGTGCCTCTGATTTTAAAGCAATTGACTCAAATTTTGCATAAGGGCAAAGGAAACCTGCAAATTCATGGGTTTCAAGTGGATGGGAAGAATTTTTTTGTCAAAAGAGACAAGACAATTTTTAAAAATTGCAGATCGGAACGGTAGAATTAAAAGAATCTTAGAAGATGCTGACAGGGAACAGAACAGTCTGTTTACATCCAAATGTCTGCAAAAGCTTTAAATGTTGTGAATTTCTTAGATTTTAGAAGGGATGTAAATTATAATTTAGGTTATGTGGATTTGCTGTCGGGATAATGAAAATTTAGATTTGTTCGTTAAGAATTGAGGTTTTTATGTTTTCGAATTACGGGATTCGTTGCCAGAGAATGCTGTCGTTTATATTTTATTGCGTCTGATTCATAAGTTTTTATTTTTTATTTTTTATTTTGGATTAATTTATTCTTTAATTCTTATTATTACAATTCTCTTTTTAAATAGCTATTCGAAGAGAAATATCTTAGGCTTGTAAAACTTGGTATTAAAATAATAAAAAGTGCTGAGGTCTACATTTTAATGTAATAAACTCACCAAGGTTGTTTTGAGCCCCACGGCATATGAATATATTCTATTTTTATTAGTTCATTTATGTTTAAATATTATTGTGGACAATGAATTACGTTCTATTCTATTTATTTATTTAATTTAATTTATTAATGTGGGTAAGTAGCCAAAAATTGTCAATGGATTGAAAAATTATGCACAATTAAATTATTTTAAGAACAAATATGTATTAAATAAGTTATGTATTAGTAACATATTATAAATAGTTTCTTTCACTTTTTAGTGGGTCTTAAGAGTGATTGTCATTAATTAAGTAGATTGTTTTTCTCAAAAGTTTCTTTAAATTTCAATGGGATGGTTTGGGGTAATATGGGGGTTGGTAATTTATGATTTCGAGGAGTAATTTGTTAAAAGAATTTTCTTCTTCTTGGGTGTTAAATAAATAACACAAAGGAATGGGAGATGTGGTTATGAATGTTCTTTCATTAGTTGTGTCGTTAAACAGCCTTATACTTTTAGTTAAAGGAAATTTATTGTGTATAATCAATAGTCTTTCTCATTGATCATGTATGGATACGTAGATTCTCAATCTGTTAGATAAAGCTCTCCTATACCTTTTGCCATGTGGCATTGATTTTCTTGATGTGGTGTGGGTTGTGTGTGTCATGGAGGTGTATTGGCTTGCAATTGTCTATTTTCTTTCCTTAATTTGGTGTGTGACATCTTCTAACATTTATTTGAAGCTTTGATTGATGGTCGGGAGTAAGAATGCTTTTGAAAGTTGTGATCCCTACCATCAAGGTAAGGTTCAAATTAAAGGCTAAGAAATATTTTTCATTGCCTTGATGTTATCCCTCTTCATTTAATTAAAAATATTATTAGTCTGACAAATATGAAGGATATCAATTTGTTGAGGTCATAAGAATCATGCACGGAGGAATTTTTTAAGAATATGGAAGTAGTTCTCTTATGTGGAAGTACATTAGTGGGTGATTTATGCCCTAGTTCAACCTAGTCAAAGGAAGGGCTTGAATAAGTCAACATGGATTGCAAAGCTTGAATTGGAACTAAAGGTTGACAATGATGTTATTTTGGATTCTTTAGATGAGTATAGTTTTCTCTCTAAAATAATGTTGGTTATGCACCACAATGTGGAAAATTTGCTAACATTTTCTTAACATATGTTTGGTGACTAAACATTTATTAGTTTCCCATTTTAAAGGGATGTTGGAGGCAAATAGTTCTTTCACCTTGACATATCTTGATGGGCATAAGTCAATTTTCATGCAATAGCATGAAGAAATTACAATGGAAGCAAGTTCTCAACATTAGTGAATAGTGATCACAACACTCTTGGTAGCCCTAAACTGATAATTGTTGGTGTTTGAGGTATGACTCATGAGGATGTTAGAGTAGTGAGAATTGGCCAAGCGAGTGGAGTAGGTGGTGTCAGTAATAGTGTTAGTGACTAGGGCATTGTTTGTTAATGATTGTGATGACTAGTTAGTGTTGATCTATTCTTTTTTTGTATGATGGTTTATGTGTCTTGGCACCCTTGCATGAATCTAGTTTTTAATCTTGTGTTATAGCTTTTCCCATCTTTTATAACTTGATTTTAGAGCTTTTTAGGAGGAGGCCTCTATAGAACTCCCTAGAATATATATATTGGTGGCGCCCTTATTAATGCGGTAATCAAGAAAAATAAGAACCATCTTGCAAATCATTAGATTCATCTTAAGGTAGGCTTATTAAAACTTGATTCTCCTATGTGATCCTTTTTGTGAAAGTTGGACCTGTCTCCCTTAGCTCTAAATCTAGTAATGAAGCAAAGGCTTTAGCACTCCTTGGAGGTTTGAAACTAATGAAATATTTGAATTGTAAGTATCTAAAGGTCAAAGGAGATTATCATGGCATCTTTAATGGATACTCAAGGGTATTTTATATGATTGGAAATTAAAAAGTATTATTGAGGAAGGAAAGGTGATTAAAGACAGTTTTGAAGATATTTTAGTATAGTCATTATTTCAAAGAAAATAATGGTATAGAAAATTTAATAATCAAATGCAAGTGTTTCGTATGTGGTTACATTTTTTCTATCACCCACTCTTAACTTTCAAACTCTATCATTACAATTTCATATAATTGCATTAGAAAAGTGTTATGAAAACTTGGTCAATAATAATACTCAAAATATTGGATCACACATAGAGTCCAAGCTACATGTGGGATAATTACACATATGCCATGTGATGTTTGTGTGAATCAACTATTAGAAAAATTAGATTTTTAAAAAAAAATTGCATCTATGTTTGGCGTTAGTTATGTGTTGTGTTGTTTACATTCAAAGTTTTTCTTTATGTTTGATCTCCATAAAAAAATTAGTATGCAATGAGAAAAATATGGTCATCATACATTATATAATGTGTTGTGTATAATCTTAGATTAGAGTGCACTTTTTTATATTAGGGATTATCCTTCTCTAGCTTTTGTTGAAGAAATTTTGTGTGGAAGGGTTATGTTGGCACCCCAATTTAATGTGTCTCATATTTGTTGTATTTTGCTCCAAAAATTCTACATTTGACCTCATCCACCCTTTGTTAATAATTAATCTAAGAAATTCTAAATGGTTCCCCTAAGTGTCAAATGGTGCAAAGTCTCATAAAAGGCTAAGTTTTGGATTTCTTCGTTGTTTCCCTCGATATTTCATGTGTTGTTTATGTTTCAAGGGTACCCACATTTGTATGCCCTTCCTATCAATCTTAAAACCCACCTTCATACCTTATAAAAAATTCCTATACCCTTTTGTTGAGGTTTTGGGTTATTTCTTACTTTATTACCTATTCCCTTACTTCTTTGTTTCTTTGACCCTATCTTTTGTCCTCAAAACTTTTATATGTGTTTAAATTTTAGACTTTCAAGGTGTTCCCTATTCTCATCCCAAGTATAGTGCTTGTAGGGGTTCTCGATAAGGGATACCCAACATAAGTGGTATGAAAGTGAAGTATTTTTAAATAATTTTAATGAGGCATCAATGTGGTAATTCATCACCTCCACTCTTGATACATGTAAGGAAGAATATTTTTTTAGGGGTATCAAGGTGTCATCTCCCCTAATTCCTTACTAGAAATTCAAGGATGGACATTGACATGACAAAGGAAGACACTATGTAAAATGTTTGATAGAGACATAATATGGTTTGGAAACTGCCCTATGTTCTCGAAACGAGTTTGAATGTCATCATGATCTACTAAAAAGCAAGGTGAAGTAAGGAAGGGTTCATTTTAGTAGAAGATTAAAGTGGTTCCATAACCACCACCTTTGGTTCTTGAAAATTCTTCGACCTTTGACAGGTTTCAGCGACAATCAAAAGAAGAAGAAAAAATTATATATATGTTAAATTTGTTAGTGCATTAAGGATGTTTTGAAACGTGTGTCGACTCCTAACAAGGTTCTTCAAACCTTATCAAAGTCTGGTGAGTTTTTCTTACCTTATTGAGTGAAAGAAAACCATTTTTAAAGGGGTGGCAATGATTTGAGGAGGTCATAAACTTATGTCGACTCTCGAAAAGGTTTTCCTAACCTTTTCAAAGCTCAATGAGATTTTTATCTTTTAGAGAAAGCAATGGAGTAGTGGTATCTTCATAAAGAGTTTCGAGTGGTTTTAGAATCACTAATGGAGGTTGAGGGCTATCTTTGAACCAATACTATGTTACAAGGGTAAAGAGTGTGCTTCGATATTTCTACATGGCTTTATAACCATGGGAAAGAATTGACAAATTTTCATGAATTAGTCTAACTTCCAAAAAAAGGTAAGAGATTAAATGTTTTCTATGGCAAAGCTTTGTGGTGGTTACAAAACTACTTTGAGTTGTTTAAAGCTTTGGTGTTGATAGGTGTGGTTGAAGTGTTTTTTGAAGTTTTGATGTGGTTCATAAATCACTCTTGGTTCCCAAAATTGGTTCATTCGTTGATGAGTTTTATCCACATAAAAGGGGGGAAGCTCACTATTATTAAAGGCATTTTCAATGGGATTTTGGTTGACAAAAGTAATGGCTTTGAATCTAGTAGGATAATTACTTACATTTAATCCTCCAACTCTCCCTCCTTTCATGGATACCTTTAATGACCAAGAGTGTTGTAAACAAAAGGAATATGTTTCCTTATAATTTGTGGGTACATCAAGAAATGTTTGAAGCAATTTTAAGGTACATGAATGATGAAAACATGGCGTAGAGGCATGGGTATTCCCTACAATTACTGAGGTTGCAAATTTGTGGGATTACTTCAATGGGGTAAGTGCAAAAAGATGGGGGACCAAAAAGGGGTCTTAAGTGGCCACTTTTTTTTCTAAAATCGGGAAAGACTAACCTTGGATTACAAATTGAAGATAGTTACACTCAAAATTTTAAGATGCAACGAAAACAAGAGTCATAATGCTCTAAATCTACTTTCTAAAGTACTATTTTTTTTAAATGGTAGAGACTAAGGGGTTCAAAAAGGGGGCAACACAAATTGGTCCTATTTTTTCAAAAAAACATAACATAGCGTCTAGTGTGGCCCCCTTAAAATGTTAAAAAAAAAAAAATCCAAAAATAACTTTAGTGAGAAACTATCTAACACCATGTAGTTTATCCTTGTGTTTTTCTGCTAATTTTTAATGAATATATAATTTTTTATTAATTTTCAAAGTGGACACATCCTAAAAACTAGAAATTTGAGTGTGCTTCCCCCTAGAAAAATTGAAAATTAATCAAAAATATTTTTTTGAATGTGTAGAATAGAGTCTAGCTTTTAAAAATGTAGTTTATTTAAAATTTCGATGAACGGTTAAAAAATAAAGTGGAAAATACCAAACATTAGTTTTTGACAAAAAAATACACCAACAAAAGAAATTAACTCGATGAAAACCTTAACATACTCAAAATGTGAAAAACATTAATTACATGGTTAGATGGCTAAGAGAGAGATTAACATTACCACAGTGTTTTTTGACTTGACATTGAAACACATGCAAACCTGATGGGGAGCACGCTCGAGATTATGTCAAATTTTCACAATATGCAAAAACACATATGTGGATTTGGAAATTCACTCTAAGCCTTTGGTTTAGAAGCCCAAGGAAAATCCAGCCCAAAGGCTTGGAAATTTCCAAAGCAAGATAAAATGTGAGTGCATTATAACACACTCACGTTATGTTAAGGCAAGCATAACACAAGTACATTATAACATGCTCACATTATGTTAGATCAAGCATAACACAAGAGCGTTATAACGCACTCATGTTATGCTCTACTAAATTCAAGTTATTTGTGTATGTGTGTGTATGTATATATGTATGTGTAGACACCTAAAAATGCCTTGAGTATATCACACACCGAGATTTCACCTATTAACATCATTTTCTCTCATTTTTCACCTATTTCGTATATTTAATTAAATAATGTCCAATTATTTAGTTAGATTCGCCATTTTCTCCTCTTAATCAAATAATTAATTTTATTTGATTAATTCATCACCTTCGTTACTATTTTTCTTCCCTTTTGACTAAATAATGTCAAATTATTTAATTAAATGCTATTCACCCTATTTGATTAAATAATTCACTAATTGTTTAATTAAATTTTCTAATTCTTCAACTTACACAATTAAATGATTTTTCTAAATTGTTTAATTGACTAATATTTCCTCCAATCATTCAAAAAATATCCTCATGGAATATTTCCTTTTCAAATTCAAATTTTTCCCTCCACATGAAAAATATCTCCCACATGCTTCCTAAAATCAAGGGATTTGTTATTCTCTCCAATATTATGGACCCTTGATTAAATTCTTGATCCATGTCATCTTGAATTATCAACCCTCAATCCATGTCTTCATCTCTAATCCAATTTCCTCCATTGATTAGCATTTTAATTCCTCACCATTGATTCAATTCAAAAATCTATAAATACTTCCCATTTTACATGATATTTCATTCACAGTCATTGAGAGCACCCTTACTATACTGGAATTCATACTCGCTCTTAAGCTTTTAAGCATTTTTGGATCACCATTATCATCCTTTACCAAGATTTTGCATCACCCTCAATGATGGATAAGGTGATCTAAGCAATCCAACATTCAACTGTCACTCAATTGCACACAATCCACAATGGGATTGTTGGTTTGCATCTTTAGTTTGTTTCATTATGTTTTAATTGATGTTTAATGGTTTAGAATTAATCTTTATCAAGGTTTTAGACTCAATTTAATTGAATATTAGTGTAGGTTTTTTATCATTATTTTTCCTACACATTATTAAGCATGCCTTTATGTTATAGGAGATGTGGTTCATGTGAGGACACGTGAGTAATCCATCACTTACATGTGTTGGTTTCACCCACACATGGGTGGTTGAGTTTCACACCTCTTTGCCTTTATGCCACCTCACAAAACCACTCATTTCTCTCTTCTGTGCAGGTTATGCCACCTATTTGGCATTTTCCAAGTAGGCATAACTCCCACCTAATTTGCTATTTGGGGAGTAATTTCCCTCTGGAATTATTTTCCCATATTGTCCTATAGCATGACTCACCTCCTCCCATGGTTCGATGAGCCTGTATATCAACTTGGTTAATTCAAGGGAGACATTGAGTATGTAATATCATTTCAGTGTGCTTATATCCAACATCATTTTATTATTGCACCATATTCCAGCATTTTATTCTTGCTACTCGCAGAAGGTTAACTTCTGGCTTTGCGGTGTGATCCCGGTGCTCGAAGTTCATCGTACAACTCTTACATGGTATCAAAAGCATCAACCGGCATTCCTCTCAAATTTGAGAGATTTTCTTCACGCTGGAGTGATTTATTTTTATCAAGGATCCATATATTTTCCGTAAAACAAGGTTTTTCAGAAGACTAAGGATCTACCATTTTGGAACTTCAAACAAATTATAACTTTCAAGACATGACCGATTCTGTGCATTTGAGTCCATTTTAGACACTTGAAAAACTCTGGAAAACAACTCCAGCGTTGTAAATGCACTGATTTATAAAGTGAAAAATCATTTTTTGTTGGGGGGATTCTTTATGGAGTGAAAAAGGGGGGTGTCTCTATGTGTCTCTTCTTGCATTTTTTTTCTCACATTGCAACAACAATCTAAAATGGATAAAACAGTTCCTCTACTCACACCATACAATTACTTTGAGTGGAAAAATGAAATGGAAATTCACTTAAGTAAGTTAAAATTGTATAGAATAACAATGGGTATTGATAAGGAACCTACAGAAGATGAAGATAAGCCTAAATGGTTCAATAAGTGTGATGAAGCTTTTGGCACCTTATGCATGGCTGTATCTCCTGATCTACGCTTTCATATTATGTCTACAAAATCACCAAATGAAGTGTGGAATACTTTGAATACTCTCTTTGGTAAACAAGATGATTTGAGAGCACATTCATTGGAGAGTGAGCTCATAGGATTGAGCCCATGCAATTTTGACACCATTCAGGATTTCTTTACTAAATTGAATGCCATAAGATTGCAGTTAGAGCAATGTGGAGTTAAAAAGGATGACTCACAACTGATTTTGAGTATTCTTTCAAAACTTGGTCCTAATTATGTAGTGTTTGTTTCTACATTTCATGCAATGAAAAGAGCCTTAGGAAAAGGATTTACTATGCCTTCTCTAAGTGAGTTCGCAGCTGATCTCACAAAGGAGCAAGATAAATTGATTCAAATGGGCATTATTAAATCTTCCAAATCTCAAGCCTTGACTGCAAAACAAGAAACAACAGAACCAAGGTGATAGAAAGAAAGATTCAGATAAATATTCATCTACTTCTAAAGTAGACTTTAAATTCTCTTCAAAAGAGGATTCATCTAAGAAGGAGAAGCTCACTTGTGCATATTGCAAGAAACCTGGGCATGATGAACATCAATGTTACTTAAAACAAATTGATGAGTTGAAGAATCTTTTAGCAAAGAACAACATCAATTTTCCTTCTCAAATGGTTGATTCAACTTCTTCTTCTAATTCCAAAAATTTAGAATTTGATAAGGAAAAGGGCCATACTATAGGGGCAGGTAAATCAAAAGGTAAAGCTCTTTGTGCTTCTACAGGTCTTGGATCAAGGAGATGGCTCCTAGATTCTGGAGCTTCTCATCATATGGCTTCTACATAGTCTATGTTCTCTTCTTTTGAGCCTTGTGCTATGCCGCCTATTATGATGGGAAATAATACATACATGGATGTAATTGGGAAAGGATCTGTTGATATTGGGGATGGTACCTTCAATGATGTTTTGTGTGTACCTCACTTGACAAACAATCTTCTTTCCATCTATCAGATCACTCATGGTGGAGCAGGGAAGACTGTGGAATTCACACCTAATTTAGTTATCATCAGAGACTTGGAGAGCAAAGAGATAATTGCTACTGGGATAGTTGATCATGAATCTTGGTTGTATACCTTTTCAGACTTTGCACCTGATGACGGTTCAGATCCTTTGGTTATTGATCACACTCCTAGTGTGAGCTTTGAATTTGAGGAGAACTTTGGCTACTTGAACTTGGGTATTCTCACATGTGATCCAGTTCTCAAGCCTTGTATTTCTTCTCCTCCATTTACTATTGCATCTGAAGATACTTGTGTTGCTACATTCATGGCTTCTTGTGATTCAGTGCAGCACGATACACATTGTATTCCAGATATAGCTACTTCAGATGACTACTTGATAGACATTGCAGGTTTATTTATGGAGTCTCATGTTTCAGACTTGGGAGACACTATTCATGGCATTCATCTTCTCTTTGATGAAGTTGATTCTTCTTCAGTTGTTGTGGAGGAACCTTTGTATCCTCTTGTTCATTCTCCCACATAATCATTCATCACGCTTTCATGGATTGTGATTACTTTTGGAGCAACATTTGAGTGAGGCACATTTGTCTCTCAGAGGGAGATATATTTTTCTTTAGATTTTGCTCCTACATCCATCTCCACCTAGGTTGATTGTCATCTTCAGAATGAGGCTCTAGAACAATCTAATTTGATGGTATCAAACTTTGGCACTCCACATGGGGACACTTGAACATAATTGAAAGACATCATGCATTCTTTTCCTTCATATATTCCTTCAGAATGGGAAGATATCGTGAATACATTCCTGGTTTTCTTCCTAAGGGGAGGAATATTGTTCGGCGATCTTGGATCATCTTCAGCTTCTTGTTTCGAGCATTCACCAACAATGCAGAAGATTCTACATTGGGGGACTATATGGTCTCTCTTCTTCTCTATTGGGGGGGAGTTTTTTCCTATGGGTTTTCTCTTTCTCATGTTTTGAGAGGTTTCATCATTGTACATGGGTACCTAACATGGCCTTGTAGCTGGGACCCATCTTTGCATTATTTCATCCTTTCACCCACCTAAGCTATGCTTAAGGGGGGGTGTTAGTGTAGGTTTTTTAATATTATTTTTCCTACACATTATTAAGCATACCTTAGGTTATAGGAGATGTGGTTCATGTGAGGACACGTGGCGTAATCCATCGATTACATGTGTTGTTCCCACTCACACTTGGATGGTTGAGTTTCACACCCTCTTTTGGCCTTATATGCCACCTCACAAAACCACTCATCTGTCTCTTTTTGAGTAGGTTATGCCACCCATTTGGCATTTTCCAAGTAGGCATAACTCCCACCTAATTTGGTTATTTGGGAGTTATTACCCCTCTTGGAATTATTTGCCCATATTGTGCTATATAATCAGCACTCACCTCTCCCTCCTATGAAGTTCGGGATGAGCTCAAGTATCAACCTACCAATCCAAGGGAGAGTTGAGGCATATTGTATCATTTAGTGTGTGATAATAAATACTATTTTATTATCGCACTATATTCCATATTTTATCTCTTGCTACCTTGTGTAGAAGTCTTATCTTGGTTTTGGCAGATCCCCGGGTGCCTTGAAAGTTCATCAAAAACTCTTACAAATATGGCTTTAACTTGGTCAATTATCTTACTTAATTAGTTCAATTTAGTTGTATTTAATCATGTTAACTCACCATATGATAGTATGTGTATATTTGCTACTATATTCTACTAAGAGAGAGGAGACACATTTAGGATTATGTTGCTAGGTTTCTTACATAATTTTTCCTCTATATGATATAAGGTATGGTGTTGACGATGTTAGGTAGAGGGTATAGGGTTTATGATTGAGAGTATAAGGTATAGGGTTGAGGGTTGAGGGTGTAGGATTTAGGATTTAGGGTTTAAGGTATAAGGTTGGGGGTATAGGGTTGAGGGTTGAGGGATAGTGTTCAAGGTTGAGGGTACAAGGTTAAGTGTATAAGGTATAGGGCTTAGGGTTGAGGATACTAGGTATAGGCTCGAGGGTATTGGGTTTATGGTTGAGGTTATAAGGTATCTATCTAGGTTTGAGGTTTTAGGCAGGATTTTAGGGTATAAGACGGAGGCATAGGGTTTTAGGTTTAGGTTGGCGGCATATGCCAGTGCTAGGGTTGGGGGTTTAGGGTGCAAAATCTGGTGGTTTAATTATAGGGTCGATGGTTGTGTATAGGGTTGAGTGATAATGTTTGCTGAGGGCACAAGTGGGTTAAGCGTGTATAGGGTATAAGGATTAGGGTTCAATATAATGGGTATACGTATTGAGGGTATTGGGTCGGCAGCTATGATATAAAGCTACCCATTTAGGGTTGAGGGTATAGGGTATATGGTTTTACAAAGATATGGTTGAGGGTATAGGGTGCTGGGGTATAAGTGGTCGAGGTGCATAGTATAGGGTTGAGGGTTGAGGTGTAGGGTTTAGGTTTAGGTTTAAGGTATAGGTTAAGGGGTGTAGGGCTTCTAGGTTCAAGCATAGGGTTGAGGGTTGTGGGTACAAGGTATAGGTATAGGGTTGGAGGAATATGTCTTTGCCAGCTATGTTAAGCAGAAGGAGTCAAAGATCTTCAAGCTAAAAACACCGCTATAAGGAGAAGCAAAGAGAAGCAACACAAAAATGCTCAAAGATGTGGAGTTGAATATTTCCAATGTGTAAAAGAATTAATTTACAAAAAAAAAGTTTACAACCTCATATAGGTCAAAAAAACCTAAAAAGGAAAATCTTAGGCTTGCACATTAATAATTAATAAAATAATTAATTATTATGCACCTAAAGTTGGCTTAAGTGTAAAAGAGATAAAAGGGAACTTAATTAATTAACCAAATATTGTTTAATTAATCAAGTAAATAACCAATTACTCTAACACCCCCCCTTAAGCTAGACTTAGGGAGAAGCTAAAACCTAGAAGAAGCTAATGAAAGCAAAGAAAAATGGGTCCCGACAACAAGGTCAGATCAGGTACCCAAGTACAAGGAAATCTCTATGAAATGGAGAAAAAGGAGAAAACCCAGTGGGAAAAAACTCTTCTCCAAAAAGAGATAGAAGAACATGTTGAAAGAAACATGAAGGAAGGAAGGCCTCATAAAGACCCCCTCGGCGACAACCTTCACCTTATGATAGAGCGAATCAAGATAGAAGTAACGAGGCAAAGGTTTTGTGGAGATGTTTGCAACTCCGCTTGGCGCGTTGAAATATACTCCAAGATGAGAGAACCATCTTGAATCAACCGCCTAATTAAATGCATATGAAGCCTAATGTGTTTTCGATCGCGATACCCACCGCTGCGAAATGTATAGCACTGATTGTCACACCAAAGAATAGTGGGACTATCGAGGAAAACCAAACTCAAATTTTTACTGAATCACGAAGCCATAAAATCTTCCGATCAGCGAGCATAGTAGCTCTGTGACTCGCTCTCGTAGATGATAATGCATGAGCAGTCTACTCTTTTGCAAGACCATGTGATAGGACCGTGAGCTAAGACAAAACAAATCCGTATAGACTTTCATCATTGACATCACTAGCCCACCCCTGAGTCGCTAGAAGCCAACAATGTGAGAATCCCCTGATGTGTAGTGAATGCCATAAGAAATGGTTCCCTGAATGTACCTCAAAATACGTTTGGCAGCTTCCCAGTGACTCTCATGAGGATCATGGGAGAATCGAGAGACAAGGCCAACCACAAAGGAAAGATCAAGACGAGTGTGAGTCAGGTACAACAAATTGCCAACCAACTGCCTATAAAGTGTAGAATCTACTGAAGGAGTGGGGCAAGTAGTAGTCAAAACAACCCCTGATTGAAAAGGTGTGGGGGCAAGCTTGCAATCAAGCATGCCAAAGCACTGAAGCATATCAAGAGCATACTTTTGCTAGTAAATGGAGATCCCATCAGAAGACTAAATCACCTGAAGACCAAGAAAATAGTGCAGAAGACTAAGATCTGTCATCTCAAACTGCTCCATCAAAGCTTGTTGAGCATGTTGAATCATAGAGGATGAGCTACCTATGATGAGGAGATCATCAACATATAGCACAAGAATCATGATCTCACCCTCAAGATTCTGAATATAGACTGTGGGATAAAAATAACAGTGTGTGAAACCATTGGAGAGCAAAAAAGAGTCCATCTTCTCATACCAAGCCTGAGGGGCCTATTTGAGACCATATAATGAATGTCGAAGTCTGCAAACCAAAGAAGCATCTTGCACAAATCCATGAGGTTGCTCCATATAGATCTCCTCTTGTAGGTCACCATGCAAGAACACACTCTTCACATCCATTTGAAAAATGGGCCATCCCCTAGAAGCTGCAAGTGATAGTACAAAGCAAATAGAATTCATCTTGGCGACAGGGGAAAATGTCTCAGAGTAATTAATACCCTCAACCTGCGAGAAACCCTTCGCAACAAGACATGCTTTGTACTTATCAATAGAACCATCAACAACATACTTGGTGCGATACAACCATCTGCACCAAACCAGCTTTCTACCCTTAGGAAGAGGACATAGATCCCAAGTACTATTCCTCATCAAAGAAGAATACTCCTCCTCCATAGCACTATCCCACTCAGGGTGACCTGTCACCTCAGAAAACTTCTGAGGATCCTCTGAAAGAGCATGACTCAAAAGACTAGAACCCGCAATATGAGAATGGGTGCGACGAGTGTCTGAAGGATCACTTGCCATAGATCCTGTTGCCTCAACAGTAAAGCGAGCCCATTTGGGCATTTGAGGTGGAGCAAGTGGAGGTGGAGATGGGGGATCATCAGCATCCTCATCAGAATCATCCTCAACATAATCCTGAAGAGCTGCAATGTGAGGAGTAGGTAGTGAAGTAGAAATTGGAGACAGGGTATCCACTGTGGGAAGGCGCTCATCAAACTGGACATCCCGTCAAAACAAGACCTCTCTGGAATCAGGATCAAACAGCCTGTACGCCTTAACATTATCACAGTAGCTGAAAAAAATGAGGGGTTGACTCTTTCGCTCCATGGCTCTCCTCTAAGCATCAGGAATAAAGGCCCATGCCTCACTACCAAATACTCGAAATGATGAAACATCAGGCTTGTCATGAGACCAAGCCTCCTCAGGAGTCATATGTTGAATCGCCTTGTGAGGCATCCGATTCTGAATATAATTGGCACAATTAATTGCCTCAGCCCAAAAAGATGGATCCATGGACCTGGATTGAATCATACAATTTGCCATCTCCCGTAAAGTCCTGTTCTTTCGCTCAGCGACACCATTCTGCTGAGGGGTGTAGGGAACAGTAAATTGATGCTGCAAACCATGCTCAGTGCAAAAATCTCTGAAAGCCTGATTCACATACTCCCCCCCAGTATCTGTACGTATCCGCCGAATAGAAAGGCCAGACTGCTTCTCTACAAATGTATTGAAGATTCGAAAGGAATCAAAGACATCAGACTTGTACTTAAGAAAGTACACCCATGTGCATCTGGAGAAGTCATCAATGAATGTGAGTACATACTTGGCCCCAGAAAAGGAAGGAGTGGGAAATGACATGAGGTCACTATGAATCAACTCCAAGGGTGCCAAAGCACGAGTGGCGCTTCCCTTCGGAAAGGGATCCCTGTGATGCTTTCCAAGCACACAACCATGACAAACACCGTCAGTGTAGGAAATTGGGGGAAGACCAAGAACAAGTGCCTGAGTACTCATCTGCTAAAGATATATGTAATTGACATGGCCCAAATGCTCATGCCAAAGCTTACTCACAGAATCTGTATGTGCTATAAGAGATGAACCTGTACCCCCAGAAGGCTCAAATCCATCAAATCTGTAAAGATGAGATGCAATATCAACATACCAAGTAGCCACAATCAAATCAGAGTCATGGAGGTCCTGAATAACCACATGATGTGGTGAGAACTCAATTGTCTTACCAGAGCTAGAATGGAAAATCTGATAAATGGATAAGCGGTTTGTCAAGATGTCAGGAACAACTAGAACATCCTGTAGAGTACCCCCATCCAAAGTGACAGAACCTGAACCCAAGACAGAAAGCTGCGTAGAGTCACCTACTACAATCTATGAAGTACCACAAGAGGCAAGAGAAGTGACCAACTATTGAGTGTGAGTCATATGGTGAGAAGCACCAAAATCTAGAATCCAAGTGGACCCATAGGTCGATGCGCGAGCAATGAGAGCATGACCTTTCCTTGTGGAAGGAGAAGACGACTGAGGTGAGGAGATGTGATGTTGCTACAGGGCTTCCTCAAAAGCCTCTAATCGTTTCCAACACCTGGAAACTAGATGTCCTTCCTTGCCACAAAAGGTGCAAGTGTCTCCTAATTTCTTCTTAGTCTTGGATGAAGACTCACCAGACTTTGAAGATTTTCCCTATTTCGGATTAAGTGGTGGTTTGGAGGAATGCTCACTGCCTACAAAATCTTTCTTGGGCTTCAGTTTCTGCTTCTATTTCTCCTTAGATGACTGAGCAACCAATGCTTTGTTCTTTGATCTTGAGAGCATATCAATCTGAGAAAGGTGTGACTACTCACGACACAAACGCTCACAAAACACATCAAAGGTAGGCATGGTAAAACAAGTACCTAAACCATCCATGGTGGAGTAGAATGAAGAAGCAAATATCTGAAATGGACCATGAAGCTTCGAAAGGATCAAGTAAATGCACTCTGTGTCTGAGTTATTCTTGCCACAACCCTGTAAAATAGTGCAGATTGTTTTGAACTTGGTCAAAAAATCCTCAATAGTGGGAAAAGATTTAGGTAACAGTGAAGTCAGCTCTGCCTCAATCTGTAATGCATAGAACTCATTAATGGTCCCAAAAAGTGTCTCAAAATTCAACCAAATGGCGCGAGGAGTGAGCAAAGAATCAAGGTGAAATAGAAGGCTGTCTGAAACATGCAGAGATAGCAAACCCATAGCTTCATCCATCTTGTTCCTGTGCTGAAGAATCTCAAAAAGATGCTGCAACTGAGGCTGGACCTCATCTAGACAAGACCACAACCCTCGTGACCTGAGAAGCCTCGTCATGCAAGACTTCTAGGTGTGATAGTTGTGTGATGTGAGTAACTCAACTGAGGAGTCTGCCATGAAACCCTGCACCTGTACCTGCTTGTGTTTTTTATTAATATGTGATCTTTTAGAATAGACAGAAGATGCAGAAGGGTTTGATTGTTTTGAGAGTGTTGGTGTTCTAGTTTTCTGATATAAATGATAGAAAGCGAGAAATAAAAACACCCCCCACAAGAGATAAACCCAAACCCTAGTACAAACTGAGAAATAGGAAGCAATGCATAAGCAAAAAAGCTTCAAAACAAATTCTCGTGTGCCTAAAGAAAATTCTAAGAAAAAATATCACATATCTGAATAGAGCATACTGAGAGCTTTCCAACGCCTATTCATTTTTGAAAAACGGAGTTCATTTGCACCTTCTATGGCCCCGAAAGTGTAGAAAAAAAGACCCCACTTTGACTTGAAAAAATATAGTCAAACAAAAAATCTAGAAAAAATTACCAGTACCATGACGTCCAGCACGGAAGTAGGTTTCCAATGGTATCTCATTTGAAAAAAACAAAGACCGTATGCCAATTTTAAACTCGATTTTGTGAAGTCTCCTGAAGAAGCACAATACTGCCTCCTTTAAGCACTAGGGGCTAAAAAAAAGAAGCCCCTGCCCCATTGAGCGACCAGGGGGCTGGCGGCAAGTGGAGGGCCGAAGCCCTTGGTCACCAATGTGACCGGCGTGCTGGAAGCGTGGGCTGGCAGGGAGCTCGACTAGCTAGGAGCGCGAGCTGGCAAGGAGCTCGGCGAGGGCGGCAGCCGAGAAACCCAGCGGCGGGCGGCGACGGCTCGACTAGGGGCGGAGGTGGCGACGGTGGGACTCGGCAGTGGCAGCGAAGCTCAGTGGCAGCGACGGGCGGCCAGAGAAACACAGCGACTATGGAAACCAGGAAGCAGAGGGCGCCGGAGGTCAGCGGAGGCTGGTAGGGAACTGCCGCCGGTAGTACCAGTAGGGCCTACGGTACCCTGCGTAACTTGGGCACAAATCCACACAAAAAAATTCCTGTAGTACTTGCAGGGCTGGCGGTACTGTGTGTACCGTGGGTGCAAACCCACAAAAAAAATTTCAAATAATTTTTTTTAAAGAACCCTATTAAATTCGCCTGGTTTTTTTTAAGAACCCTAGCTCCTAATGCAAAAATCTCAAATCAAGAACAGGGAGCTTCAGACCTCAAGCTCTGATACCATGAAGGAGCTCAAAGATCTATGCAAGCTGAAAACACCTGTTACAGGGAGAAGCAAAGAGAAGCAACACAGAAAAAATGCTCAAAGATGTGGAGCTCAATATTTCCAATGTGTAAAAGAATTTATTTACAAAAGAAAAGTTTACAACCTCATATAGGTCAAAAAAACCTAAAAAGGAAAACCCTAGGCTTGCACATTAATAATTAATAAAATAATTAATTATTATGCACCTAAAGTTAGCTTAAGTGTAAAAGAGATAAAAGGGAACTTAATTAATTAACCAAATATTGTTTAATTAATCAAGTAAATAACCAATTACTCTAACACAAGGTTAACTATATAGGTTATAGGGCTCAGGGTTGAGGATATTAGGTTAAGTGTTGTAGTAAAATGGAGTTTCGAAGAGGACTTGTTTGGTGGAGTGTTATAGAAATCAAGCTAGTTATGAAGGTGCATGGTTTAAGGGTGTAGTCATTGATGTTGGGCCTCTCAAATCATGCGATGGTTGTAGAATTATTAGTGTCCAATATGAGGCATTTGAGACAAAAAAAAATCAACCCTTAGGAGAAATCCAATGTCATAATCATTTGAGGGCAATACCACCTCCAATTCCATTACCCAACAATTCAGTTGCGGGTGATGTTGTGGAAGCATTTCACAATGATTGTTGGTGGCATACCATTGTCCTGGATTTCCCATGAAATTTTGATGCTACTCCACAGAGTTAAGTTTTCTCTATTTTCTAGACACCATAACTTGGGGAGACTATGAAGCTAAGAACCTTTACCCTTGTCAAGAATGGGTCATGGGTGGGTGGATCTTTCCATAGGTATGTCAACTTACCATCTATATAAATATTCAATATATTTAATTTAATCATGGTATATTGATAAACTACAATCAATCATGCCTATATTTTATGTTCACTACTAAGGTCCTCACAAATGGATATAAATTTGCTTTAAATTAAAATTATTATGACATATGCTTTATTATTGAGGTCCTCGTAAATGGATATAATTTTTCTTAACTTAAAATTATTATAACTTATGCTTTAACTATACAACTCGTACCATGGTGTTTGATGATGGATTTGTGCTAATTCTCAGCATGAGGTCAAGGGTTGAGGATTTAAACTTCACATATCAATCCACTCACCATTCTCACATTCAAAACCACATTGGTTCTCACATTATCTTGAAACTATAAATGCAAAATTTTCTTGTGGAAAAAGATATAGGAAATAGACATTTTGAACACCCAACATCCATGTCCACATAGTTCATGAAAGCCAAAACATGCTCACATTTTGAAGAAGTTGAAAAGTGCTCACATTTTGAGCAATCTAAAGTATTCTCGCCTTTGAAAAAGCTAAAAAGCACTCACATATTGAGCAAGCCAAAGCATGCTCGCACGTTTTGGGAAATGCAAAAAATGATAAAAATGCATGTGACCCATGATTTAGTCCCACATGCTTTGTTATTCTCTAGTTTTTGTGCATTATCCAACATGCCTTTTCATGGTGTTGAAAACGCGCAAGCATATTTTACATATTCCACCACCTTTTTTTATTTGACAATGTAGAAAGGAGGAAATACTAGAGTTTTTGGATGAAATTCGATTATATCAACTGATATTTTCATGTTTTGAGTGTTGGAATGTTAATTATGATTTTTTTGTTTTAATTTCATATTATAGATTGGTTTTTTTCATAGTTTTTACTAATTCAATTAGATTTATATAGAATTGAACATTAAAAACGAAGTAACTTGGTAAAAGTATCTAATTTTTGAGGAGTTGAAGCAAGAGGAAAAATGAACTAGACATAATTGGGTTAGCGAATCTTGGATTTTAAGATAAGTTATATTTATGCATGCAACCTTGCAAACTTATCAAGGTTGATGCACCTTGAAGAGATTCCTTGATTTGCATATATGCATCAATGTGTAAAATTTATGAATGAGACATATTTACATTTTTCTTGTTTCACAAGCATGTCCTCTTATGCTTGTTTGCATTCTATTTATACATGTGCTTTACATTCTCTTTATACATATGCTTTACATTCTCTTTATACATATGATTTATATTTTCCTTCATTTCCCATGGGTTGATATTTTATTTATTATTCCCCTACTTCACATTTCACCTTTCTATTCACTTATGACTATCACCTTTACCACTTTGATTTCTTATGTTGCTTTATCACTTCTTATCATACATGCTTAACTGAATGCTTTGATTTTGTTATCATATTCATGCTTATTAAATTTACCTTATTATGAAGTTATTTTTTGAACATTGACCACTTGCCTTGATCATATATTCGCATACATTTCCTTAAGAGCTTACACATTAAGCATGGCCTCTTAGATTTGCCTCTTAATCTTGCATTGCCTTATCACATTTTTTTAGTTATTACACTAGAAATGTGGGCACGATGCCTTTTACATTATATGATTCACTTGCTATATCTCTACATTGGGGCAATCATGAATTCCATATTATATTTTAATATTTCCTTTCCATATCCTTACAATAGGGGTATCATTCCTTCCCCTAAATCCATGTGCACATCCATCAATTACCTTGTCATGATTTTAGAGCCACACCTATTTTAGTGGGGGAAACTTATCCTTCCCACTCATATCTTATGATATCATTACATATATCCTTTTCACATTTGGGGGAAAGAATGAATTCCCTCTTCAACAGTATCTTGGCATCACATTCCCATACCTACATCACCACTAGGGACATATTGCCTCACCTCTACCAATAAAGCATGCACCTGTATTATAGCCTTATGTACCTACATAAGTGTTCTTTACCACACCACCATTTATATTTTTCCATGGTAGGGTAAACCTTCTACCTTGAAATTCATGTTCAACCCACATATGGTTTCCATGTTTTATTGTGTTACACTTAATTATTACATAATGATTTTTTTAAAATTATTAATTTACATTATTTTAATTCTTATATGTTTGGTTTACGCTTAGATTTCATGTTTTATTTTCCCCTTTCCTACAATTCATTTCCTTCTATGGACACAACCAATTCTAATATGGTCTATGGTTCATGCCTTATAAGTTTGATCTTCTAATATTATCCTTGAAACTAACATTTACACAATGTTGGTCATGTTCATCTTTCGTATCAAACTTGCAACTCCTTTAAGGAAGTTTTCATTTACTACTTTTGGGATTGTTATATATTGCACTAACTCTTTTCACAGTGAACTTAGTGAAAATCCTTCTATGAATCCTTTATAACCGTTGTGGGAAGCCATTGCCATGGATGTGGCTGGCACTTTTGAGTTCAATGAACTTTTCATGGTACTTGCAGAGGTCTTTATACATGCCCTTGAATTTTATAACCATAGATAAAAATCCTCTTATAAGGCTTATAAAATACAACTTTACTGCCTTCTTCTCTATCTTTCATGCATCGTTTACTAACCACTCACTTCCTCCTTCAACATTGAAAAAATTGTCATTCATAAACCTTTTCACTAGTTATTTCAAACTATACTTATTATACATGCCACACTATCTTCATATCATTGTTATCTCTTAGGTTTATTTCTCTTGAAACTTTGAAGCTTTATAGGCTTCCCTCTCTTCTAAGATCATCTATTCTTGGTCATCACTTGTAACCTTCCACATTTGTTCTTCTATGGTGGTGTTTACTTGAGTGTAACTCCATTTTGTAGTGGTAATAGTTATGCCATCGACCATATTTGTCTCTAACCTTAGTTAATTTTGGTTACCCTTTGTTTGTCATCTCTCAACATAGATCCTGTCAATATCATCTTATTCTTTGTGATCTTAGATGACTTGTAATGTTTTGTGAAGGAAAATGAAAGGGGAAGATAAAGCACATAGGATAGTTTAAATAGCAGCCCATGAATGATTATTAAGCCAATGTTATTCTATGTAAAGAGTTACTTTGTATTGTTGAGTACACATATCCATAAAAGGCATAAAATATGCAGCATTATAATAATAAATTGAATGCAAAGTAAGTAGTAATAAGTGTAAAGTGTGTGCTACCATATAAAGAAGAAAGACTAAGTTATAAAATTGCACATATATAGCACAACGGGAAAAGAAGACTTAATGTTTCAAACCAACTACATAGTCTTAATAAGTTGTGCATATATATAGTGCTTATAAGAGTCTAATGCAAAGCACATATAGAGCACATATGGGAATGAGTCAAGGCAGCGTGTAAATAGTAATGCATTAGAATACAAGCCGCCTAAGTCACCTGTAATGTGGCACAACAAATGAAGAATAATGACCATGAGTTACATATATTAATGTTGGACAATAAGCACTGGAAATAAGGTGTAGGAAATGTACTATGTAAAGCCATATGATAAGCATGAAACTCAGTCAATGCAAAGATAGCAAAAATTTGTGAGGGTAGTCGACTTGCAAACCAAATAAGGAACCAGTAGCAATGCATTGTTGTGCTTGACTCAGTAAAAGGAGTCATGTTGTCACAAGCATGAAGTTGACTCATCCATTCTATGAAATTGGAAATAAGAGGATTGTTATGTGTTGCAATCTGAGAGTTAAATAAGCTAACTTGATGCATGTGAAAAGGAAGGTGGTAGATTTGTTAGCTTGTTTGTAGCATTATGATGCTCAAATTTAAGTATATATAGAGGTGCTCTCTCTACCATTTGTTACACTTTTCATTTTGATTTATTTGTTGTTATTCTACCATATTTTATGTGTAAGCATTACTTTGAGGGTTTTAGTGTGTGAGAGAGATTTGTTTGTGAGATATGTTTTGTTGAGAGTTCTTGAGAGGAGGCTAGATTTTGGAGATAAGTTGAACATTGAAGGAGTAGTATTCGTGGTTGTGGAGGTTGAGATTGGAAAGCAACCTTATCAGTTGGAACTTTATATCCAGGCATGTTGATTTCTATTCCTCTATTGTTTATGTTTGAAAGGTTATTTGATTATAAATGCCTTTGTTTGGAAAGATTTCCTTTGGGAATGCTTGATATGCTTATTCTTATGAACTTAGTTATTTCCTAGTATGGAATATTCTTATATGATTCTTGATCGAGTCTTGAATTAGTGAAACCCTCTTATTTGGGAATACATTTATATTGTGTTAAAGCATGTGTGGCTTTAATGCTATTAGAACTATACTTAGTTTGTTAAGTCTATATGGATATGGCATGAGAAGTTAAATGTGGAATATTTTGTTATCTGGATTTGTTAGCTTATGATGCTAGGTAAACCTTTGCGGATAAGGAGGTTAGTAATACAACATGAATGATGGAATGATAGGAATGTCATCATTGATAGGTTGAAATATTATGAAACCATGATGATAGTCTATACTTGATGGATTACTCATATCTCCTTGAAGTTGGAAGAGAGTCTTTTCCCTAGGTTTAGGGCGTATACTTGATTGTTATATCAATATTCAACAGTAGGGTTGAAAAATATATATTCTAGTTATTCTATTTTCTTATTTCTGATTAAGAGTATATTCCTGTTCATTGAATTCTAGAAGAGGACTCATGTTCTGGCAACCCAAAGCTGTATTGAGAAGACTTGTAGGTGCAAAAGCACGAACTATTCTCAAGCTAATGTCCTCTAGTTTATACAAATGCAGTGAACATTGTAAACATGTGAATATTTGAGGTATATTGAAAGAGAGGCTTTATGTTTTGTTTATGATCACATGATTATTACATCACTTTTGATCGAAACCCTAGGTTGGGAATAACCTATTTGGTTGGGTTGTTTACTTGATTATTAATGAAGAAAATAGGTTGGGATTAACCTATATGATCTGATTGATCATTTGATTGTTGATTATATATTTGATCAAGTCATTTATCGATGAGATTTTACTCTTGAATGGAGTCATTTATTGATGAGATTATACTTTTGAATGAGGTAATTTATTGATTAAATCATACTTTTGAAAAGAAGAAACTTAATGTTGTGATCATACTTTTTGAAATGGAGTCATTTAATGTTATGACATTATGATTACTTGGGTGGTTAATTAGGCTATTCCTGGGGTTAGATAATCCATGGGAAAGGGAGTAACCTAGTTGGTCACTTGTTATGTGTGCATGTATGGCTATATTTGGGGTTAAAGTAATTCATTGGTAAGGGTGTAACCTAGTTAATCAGTTTGTTATAGACTTGGTTATTCCTAGGGTTAGGATAATCCATGGGAAAGGAAATAACCTTGTTGAATAGTTTATTATGTCATCACCTTAGAGTGAATTATGTTATGTTTATGGTCAATACCAAATCGAGCTAAAGGGTGGGTGGACATATGACTTGCACTTCAAGTATTGGGTGTTGGATTCTTTGGCCAAGGTAGTGTAAGTAGCCACTATTTACACTGTTAGTTCATTGTGATCCATGATATGAAGATTGATGTGTAGACCAATTGGTGAAGCATGAGTGTGTATGATAATGATAATCTAGTGCATATATTGAAGAATTTTTTATCCGATGTAAACAGTTGAGTGGAAGAATTGACTGTGTTAAAACATAATTTTTAGTGTACAAAGCATTTGATTTTTGGTCTGCATTGGTCTGAATTGAAGAATTTCACTTTGTGATCTAAGGCAATTTTTTTGGATGTCAGAGGAATTTAAATCCAAAGTTTCATGCCTTTTGGCCCTTTGGTGTAAAAGTTATGAGTAACATAATATTCAGTTTGCTAGTGATAGTGTTTGCTAGTGTAGAGTACATGTTTTGCTAAGTCCACACTTCACTACAAAATAATATCTAGTCTTGCAAATTGTTGGAGGTGTTTGCAGGTGTTTGTTGCATCTAAGTTTCAAGTGGTGTGAAGTTTGGAGGTCTGTGTGATGGTTTGAGGAAGATTAGTTGGCTTATTTTAATGTCGGGCCCCTAATGGGCTTGATCATTAGTTCTTTTTCTATTACTTTTCACATGCTTTCAGATACTTTTATATATTTTCTAAGTATATTCTAGACATAAACTTCCATAATATGCTATCCTTTCATAACATACCTTGCAACTTAGAACCTACTTTGAAGAATATGAAATATGGTGGCAATATTTGTAGCAATTACATGATTTAAATATGAGAATGTGTGCATATGAAGAGAATTCTGTGATTTAATTATGAAGGTTAGTTGTATATGTATGTTGTATGGATTAACCGCTTTGCAACTTAGCACGAGGTAACAATAATAGAGTATTTGTAGCAAGAACCGAAGCAGTGAAATAAGAGACCATTGAAGTTCAAACTACCTAAAGTGCAGGAAGCTATGGAGCTGGACGTGAACCATCATGGAGGAATAAATATTAAAGGAGGATACTTGTTCTAGAACTTTGAACGTTTGCCTATGTGTTTCACATGCAAGTTGTTTCATTTAAGTTATTTATTGAATAGGTATTTTCTTCCTTTTCAGGTAGAATAAATAAGCCAATCTTAATTTCATATCCTTGTATCTAGGAGTGGGATTAATGGTTGTAGTTAGTTAGTAGTTTGAATAAGTCTCTCCCCGTTTCTATATAAATTTAGGGGATAAGTTTGTAGCAAAGTTAGTTGGTTGTTACAAGTTATCAAGTAGTTAGTCGATTTCTAGTTTTAAGTTATCATAAACATGTTGTTAAGATGCCATTATTGAATATAATCTAAAAGAAGGATTCTATTTGGATATCTGATGATATGGAATGAATGGAGTTGTATATTACATGTATGTGTAAGATTCTAAGTTAGATCTGGTTCTTAGTTAATTGAGACAATCCTCTAAGCTGGCCACTCAAGATACTACCTTTCACTTCATTTATTTACTTATTCATTTATGCATTCTTATTAATAATGTTTTCATTGTTTCATAACTACATTGCAAGTAGAATAGTTCTTATGGTTAATTACATTAGTTGTTGTTCATGAACAATCGTATAAATAGTGAATCTTAGCACTCCAAAGGTTAGATTTGATTCCTTTGTTATTATAAATAAGTTTTAGATTGATTATGTACTTACTTATTATTAGCAACCACCTATAGACTATGCTACAAGCACCATATCCATTAGGTTCTATAACTACTTTTATTTTTTTTGCAATTGTGTAAGCTTCCAACAAAGTAGAATAGTTTTAACAGGTTTGCATAGGATAATTTAGGCGTACATGAGTCCGTGAAGGCACATATAATGTAGTACCATCATAAGCTTACGCACCTTGGTTGATGATTTAATATAGTCTTAACAATGTGAAGTGGACTGTTCAGCCAGTTAACCCTCTAAATTGAGTAGATTTTACCAAGTTTACAAACACATTAATTAGACCCTACATTTTTGGTGTCATTTCCAAGGATGGTGCTATCTTCATAGACCCGTTTTTACAAGTTTTCATAGTTAATTTTTCTTTCAAGCATTAGGATTGTTAAATACCACTTTTTCAACACCAAGCTACTAACATTGTGCAGGCCCGCTGAGTCTAAAGTCATATTTTATGTATACGGAGGCAAAGAGATCCCTTGGGTAGGTTCCTTCCCTCTACATGCTAGGAATCTATTACAGAGATTGGTGAACCTAGTACTCAGAGCAAAGGTACCATTGAAAAAGAAACTTCCTTTTCACCAACTTCTAGCACACATACAAAAGGAACATATCGCACCATGGGTGATGCAGTAGATGATGATGATTCCCGACTAACATTTGGGTTTTGTATTACTGATCAGGAAAGGGCCACAGTGCTGAAAAAAATTCCTCCTTCGACCTTGCCGATTTTCTATGGGTTAATGATTGAAGACCTAGATACTTTTCTCTTTGAATTTGATGTCTTATGCAAAATTTATGACTATAATTCTTATGCACATAGGTGAAAGCTTTTTCTTGCCACTCTCAAAGATGCAACCTTGAGATGGTTCATGGGATTAGGTAGTGATGTTGTTCCTGATTGGGACACCATGAAGACATTATTTTTGGAGAAGTATCAAGATTATTATAGAGGACCTGAAAGGAGGAAGGATGACATATTTTGAATGACGCAAAAGAATGATGAGCCTTTAGAGGATCATGTTGAAAGATTCCAGTTTGCTCTAAAGAAAAACCCCTAGAATAAGTTGTCAAAAGAATCTCTCAAGCTAGTCTTTTTGAGAGGGGTTAATGAAGACTATATGGATGCCTTGAACCTTATTGGCGAGGGAGATATTTCCCAACAATAATTTGCAGACATTTGTAAGGTTTGTAGAAATTATTCTAGGACCTTTACAAGGAGGTCAAGAGATAATAGAACATTGGTTCTTGGTAAGTCATCTATTAGGGTTTCAAAAGTTGAGTTGAGCATTATGTTATCCCACATGAAAGAAGATATAATCAGTCATTTGGAAATATAGCTAGATACTCTCCAAATCAAGAAGAAGTAGGAGGAAGCAGAGATTATCCTTACTGAGTATTGTCCAAGATGCGGGCAAAGAAAAACAATTTGTAAATGTAAAAGAGTGGCCAACATCCAACAAGAAAAAGTTGAGAAGCCTGAATTTCAACCCATTGAAGGAGATGATGGAAATCTATTTTATATAGCACAAAGGAGGCCATGGAAGTAGAGAAAAGGTATGTTGGAAGACCCCCTTAGATTTAATTCATCTTTTCTTGTTGGCAACCAAAACTTTTCTACTTGGAACTCTCAGCCCTAGCAAGTAAATTAGATACAGTGGAAAAATCCCCAATGACCAAACCCTCAACCTAATTGGAACCAACAAACAAATCCTTGGCCACAAAAGAACTTTCAAGGTTCCAATTACAATCCACAATGGCCAAATCAACATAATTAATGGCAGCCTCAGTGGCAGAGAGGGCAACAATGGTAGCAATAAAATATGAACTCTCAATAGCCCATGCTCCCTCCTCCACAAAAGAAATGAGAACTAATGCCACCATCAAATCCTGCATCCCAACCACCCAAGTAGCAAATACCTACCCAACCTACACCTAACCCGAACACTAAGCCTGTTCAATAGGCTTATACTAACAAATCTATGCAATACCCCACTTATGGGGTAGAGGTGATTGATGTCCACCTCGGATCAGGAAAACAACTTGTTGGGCATTCATCCCCCCAAATTATAGAAATGGAAGATGAGGAACCTATAGTTGAGGCTTCTGATAAAACACATTTGGAGCTCAAGCAAAATCAGGTACACCAAACTACCTCAAATCTCAAACTACCTTTTCCTGAACGCTTAGCTCTAAAAAAGCATCACACATAGACTGAGACAAACCTTTTAGGGTAGTTGAAATATGTTAACATCAAAATCCCACTTGTCCAAGCTATAAAAGACATCCCCATCTATACTAAAATAGTAAGGGATCTTTGTCTTAAGAAACTAGATAGAAAAAGGAAAGATCCACAAACAATTCATGTCTTGGGGAATCTTGTAGATATCATGTTAGGGAACATTACAGTCCCTAAGTATACCAATCCTGATAGTCTATTTGTGGATGTTAAGATCAATGTGATCCTCATTAAGAATACTTTGATAGAATTGGGGGCAACCATCAATGTCATGACAAAAGAAACAATGTAGTTGCTTTAGTTGACCAACCTCAGGCCCACACAAACTGTCTTGCAATTAGCTAATAGGTCTACGATCAAACCTGAGGGAATTATTGAAGACCTAGTTATTGCATTAGATTTTTGGGAATATCCTGTAAACTTTATAGTATTGCAACCTAAAGTTAATCTTGTAGGGTACCCTCTCATCCTAGGCAAGCCTTGGTTGGCAACAACCGATGCATTTATAGGCTGCAGATCTGGTAAAATGATAATATCCAATGGGATAATCACAAAGAACTTGGTTCTTTATCCACCTACCCAACCATATGTAGACCTTGAGCACACCATTTGGCCCAATTGGGGTGAGAAGGAGGAAGATATCTATTCTCTTCAAACATTGATGACTATAGAGTGCAACCCCTTATTGGATGACCAGGATGAAGATGAGCTAATTGCTCATAAACTCCAAAATGATTGTGGTAGGAGCCCGCAACATGATTGTATCATATGCCTACACGACCCATTACAAAGTATTGTACCTACTAATTCTACATAAGAGATATCAAAACTATTTCATTCATTACTCCCTCAACAATGTTTACCCATTATACCAAGCCTTGATATCTCATCAGTTCAAGAGTCATCAAAGGAGTTGGAAATTATGTCGGGGAGGATGTTAAATATTAATAATGCTTTAACTAAGGAGCAACAAAATTCTCTGCAATCAGTGCTGCAAGCACACTCAACCACATATGCATGGGATTACCATGATATGAGGGGCATTGATCCTGATCTATGCATGCACATGATTTACATTAATGATGGCTACAGACCTATAAGACAATGACAAAGACGCATGAGTCTAGCTCTAAGAGATATAGTGAAAGTTGAATTGCAAAAGCTTTTAGATGCAGGTTTCATATACCCTATATCAGATAGTGTATGGGTTTCACCATTGGTAATAGTTCCCAAGAAATATGGGAAATGGAGAGTTTGTGTTGATTATAGGGAATTAAATGGTACCACAAGGAAAGATCGCTTTCTACTGCCATTTATTGACCAATTTATAGATTCTTTGGTGGGAAAGAAATATTTTTCATTTCTTGATGGTTTCAGTGGTTATAACCAGATCAAGATTGCACCAAGAGATCAAAATAAGACCACATTTACCTGCCCCTGGGGAACCTATACATATTTTGTTTTACTTTTGGTTTGTGTAATGCTCCAACTACCTTTCAAAGAGCAATACTCATCATATTTTTTTATTTTGCACATAACTCCATGGAGATATACATGGATGATTTCACCACTTATGGTGAAAGTTATGAGGAAGCTCTTAGTAACCTGGAGAAAGTGTTAAAAATATGTAAGGAATGTAATCTATCACTCAACAATGAGAAGTGTTTCATGATGATGACACAAGGAATTGCATTATGACACTTTATATCCAATGAAGGAATACATGTTGATCTAAAGAAGATTGAAATTATATCTACCCTACCTGTACCACATAAACAAAAAGACATAAGAAGCTTCCTTGCACATGCAAGTTATTATATAGGCGATTCATCCAATATTTCAGCAAAATTGTTGCACCTTTGTTTATTTTGTTGAAAAAGGATAGAGAGTTTGATTGGACTAAAGGTTGTCAGAGTTCATTTGAAAAATTAAAGGCAACTCTAACTCATGCATCAGTTCTAAGAGGTCCAAATTGGACATTTCCATTTCACATACACATTGATGCATCAAACTTTTCCATTGGATCAGTCCTAGGCAGAAAGAAGGGAATAAGGAATATGCAATATATTATATCAGCAAAAACCTCCAAGGAGCAGAGTTGAGCTACGTTGTGACAGAAAAAGAAATGCTTGCAGCCGTCTATTCCATTAACAAGTTCAGACACTATATAATTGGCTATCAAGTGTTCATACATACAGATCATACAACAATTAGATACTTGATGAATAAACCAATAGTAGGTGGAAGACTTGTAAGGTGGTTAATGTTGTTGCAAGAATTTGACATAACAATAGTTGACAGGTCTGGAAAGGCTAATGTGGTTGCTAATTTTTTGTCTAGATTGCCTACCCAATCAACTGAAGGGGTGATTGATGATTCTTTCCCTAATGAGCATCTATTTTCTCTTAATGTACACACACCATGGTATGCTGATATAGCTAACTATTTGGTGACAGGGAAGATTCCAAGTTACTTTTCTCCAAGAGAGAAAAGACAATTGGTTCACAAATGCTTCCCTTATTCTTGAATATCTAGATTTTTATTTTACACTGGCCTAGATAACATTATAAGAAGATTTATTAGGGAGGATGAAATGTTTGATATATTGAAAGAATGCCATAATGAACCCTATGGTGGAAATTTTGCAGCCAAGAGGACAAGCTTTAAGATCTTGGCAACAAGATATTACTGACCAACCCTACATAAAGACTATGTTAAGTATACTAGAAGTTGTGACCGCTGAAAGAGAATGGGAAGACCTACATGAAGTGATGAAATTCCTTTATAGCCCCAACTGACATTGGATCCTTTTGATAAATGGGGGCTAGATTTTATTGGACCTATCTCTCCCAATTTAAATAACAAGGAATACATATTGGTACGCACTAGCTACTTAACCAAATGGGTAGAGGTAAAAGCATTGCAGTTTTCCAGAGATGGAAATGTAGCAAAATTCTTATATGAGGAGATCTTCACTAGATATGGTGTACCTAAAGAGATAGTGACTGATCAAGGACCACAATTCACATCATACCTAATTGCCAAATTGGTGGAAGTATCAGATCAAGCACAAAAAATCTACCCCATATCATCCTCAGGCTAATGGTCAAGTAGAGGTCACCAACAGGGAGATTGAAAATATATTGACAAAAATAATGCAGCTTCATATGAGAGATTGGGTATCCATATTACCAGAAGCTATTTGGGCATAAAAAACCACATGGAAGATAACTGCAGGTTTTACCTCTTATGAATTGGTTTATGGAAAAATAACATTATTGCCTATTGAATTTGAATACAAAACACTGAGGACAGTAGTAGTGTTGGGCATGGATTTAACAGAGGCACATTAACAAAGGTTGCATTCTTTGAATGGGTTGGATGAGATATGCATGGAAGCAATCCATCATATAGAGGTGATGCAACCACAATGAATGAAATGGCATGATCAGTTCATAAAGACAAAATAATTCACTGAAGGATATTGGGCTTTGCTACATGATTCAAGGTATAAATATTTGAAGGGAAAATTCTAGTCTAGGTGGTTGGGCCCTTATGAAATTAGCAAGGTTTACCCAAATGGAGTAGTGCAATTGCATACCATTCATGCAGCCCAGTTCTCACTTCTTGTTAATGGTCACTGACTAAAGTTATATAAGAAACCAATGCAACATGATGACTTCATCTTTTCACTTATCTAACAATATGGTGCTCACAGTGAACCTAACAAAAAAATTGATTCACAAAGTCCTACATCAGTTCTATGGGACCTACCAAGCACATCTGGTGATCCAGAGGTTGAGTTACACAACTCAACCCCTAAAATCACCCAGACATAACTTATCATGCTTTAAAACACAAGCAAACACAACACATTATTTATGCACACACAACACATTCTCCATGATGTACATACTCTACTCCAGAGGGACCTATTATCTAGTTATTCAACATTTATCGAGACCTATTTCTATTGGAACCTGACAAGTTAATCTATCAACTATAGATGATCCTTGTGCTTGAAGTACCCGCAACAACACTTGTTGTAGCTAAACCTACACTACCTTAGAAAAATTGAATTGTTTTCTTGCGCATTCCACTCATATCACATGCCTCATTTATTTCCTAATAAAGTGCATGTAGCTAGTCCATCTCGACTCACCATCGGAAACTTTTCATCCACTATCATGCATTTAATGCCAATCAAATTAATTGAATGCCAAAGTACATGTTTTTCCAGTTCCAACTTGTTCTGAGCGATGATTTCCATTGCGCACGTACAACAGGTAACTTCTCATAATTAAACTGGATTTCTTTTTGTATTCATTAATATTCTTGATTTAAGTTATGCATGTGGAAAATATTTCACCAGTACTTTTCATTATTCTTCCATCACCCCTATTGCGTCATGCATGAAGTGGGATCACTTCAATTTAAGTTGGGGGGAGGGGTATTATAGTCATGTTTATTCTTGGTTTTCCCCACTTTTTCCACCTAAGTTGTTAGATATAATTTTATGTCATCCTTCTAAAACTCCCAAACATAAAATACCTCTCTGTTAATTCCGATAATGTGATTTCTACCCTAAAATAAGCTAAGATAAGAATATTTTGCACTTGATTGAGCTAAAAGAGAAGGGGAATTGTGAGTTGTAGTATTGGGTATAAGGGAAGGTATTTGGAGGAGCAGTAAAATTGGAGGGTTTTTTAAGGTGGCAGAGTCAAGTTTTGAGTAGAATTTGAATTCTACAAGGTTGCAAAACAATAGGACATTGGGAAATGTTATACGCAGAGAACCATCTACACATAAAAAAATATTAGAAGATTTGATGGTTTTACCCCTCTTTACTAGAGTAGGATGGTTGAAATATTTCTTGAAGTTGACAGAGTATGAAAATGACATTGCAAGAGATTTTGCAGCAACATTACAATATGATGAAGCAACAGTGAGAGGGTTGGTAGTAGATGCCTTTGAAATGGAAATTGCTCAAGTCACAGGATTACCTCAGATAGGGTCTGAATACCCAACTCGTGCAGATGCAGTGGCGGCAAGGGAGGAGTTTTGTGAGCGAGTATAAATTTTTGACTCCACATCACAAGGTATAAAGCAACTTTCCCTTCCATTCTTTTGGGGAAAATGCACTAGTTATAGTATTAAATATTTTACTTATGATGGTCGTCACAGTCTCTTATACAATGTGCATTTTAAGTTGTTAAATCATTTACAACACAACAAATTGGTGAATGTACCCAACTTTTTGTATAACATATTGAAGGGAATGGAAAATGAATATCAGAGGAAACAAATAGACACCACATTGTCCCATCATTGCTTGATAATCTTACTAGTTAAAAGGAGTTTAAGAATTCAACACCCATAGGTTAATTTGGATGATTTCAAAAATTGTAAGGATATCACTTAGTTGCTTGAGGTACCTAAAGTTGAGGATGAAACTCAACCTGGGTCTGAACCATAAATTGAACCTGAGAGAGGAAATTCTCTTATTACACTGTTGGCTTCACCTACCCACAACCATAGCAGGTCTGAACAACATGATATATCAGAACATATGTCAGAGGTAATAGAAGAGCCCTCATCATCTTAAAACCCTACAGCTAAAAGAAGTACTACATCAACATATTCTAAAGGGAAAAAGAAGAAGAAATGTGTTGAGAAGCAGAAAAATATTGTAAAGGAAGAGTTAGAGAAGAAAAAGGGGAATAAAAAGAAGAAAAAGAGCAAAGTTACATAGGAAACTGTTACTCCCCAACGCTCAGGTAGGTTGAGAAGGAATAATGTTGAAAGAAGAAGCATGGAAGAGCATAAATAGGAAGAAAGAAATGAAGGACATCAAGATCAGGAAGCAATGATGATAGATCTACATACACAAATAGGGAAAGAGATGTCCCTAAAGATGTTTATGTTGATATTCCTAAAAATGTTAATGTGCCTATTAGAAAAGGAAGGTATATTTATTCTTCCTTTGACTCTGATTTAGAGGATATCTTTATTACAAAGAAATCAAGAAAAGCAATTCCCAGTAGCCCCAATAAGGAAATTTTTGATATTACAAGGGATGGTGATGATTTGAATTTTGAAGAAAAGGAAGAATTGTTGGAAGATAGAAATATAAGAAAAGTGCTTTAGGAAGCTCTTGATAGGATAGAAAAACTTGAAGCACAAGTGAAAAGGTATGAGAAAAGAGACAAAGAGAAGGAGATAAGAATTTAGGAGTTGGAAGAAAAGATACAGACTTACGGTCATGGAGCTAAGTTGGATCTACTAGCACAGATAGTTGAGGATAAAATAGGGGTTCAAAAAAATGTAGCATTAAATTCACGACCCCCTGTTGTAAAAACACCAACATATCATACAACTTTGTCTCTAGGATTGGAATTGTTAAAGGTCACTAACCAATTCAAGCAAGAGAGAGAAAACTTGGAGAAGGAGAAAAACATTTTGAATGCATTACTAGAAAGTAAGAATTTGAAACTGAATAAACTAGATGAGAAATTGACATAAGTGATAGATAAAGCCATTCAAATTATTGAGTGTAGACCTCCACCTAGAGTGTATGTATTGTTCTTAAAAGAGAAGTTTCTCAGCTTTCAGTTTAATAAGTTCATTAACCATTAGTCATTTGCTTTAAATAGGAGGCATAGTTTTCTTAGTTTCTTCAATATAGTTAACTTGGAGGAGCAGGATTAGTTGTGTGAGCATTATCTCCACAACTATGTGATGACAAAGGACCCTAAATGGAATCCCATAATCTATGTTGAGGATTTTCAAGTAAGAGCCTTGGCATCCTATTTCAAGAATGAATAGATATGAGGGAAAATAATGGAAAAATATGAGGAACGAGAGAAAACAATATCACTACAGCTCAAGAAGGAAGCAACAAATCCCAATAGAGTCATTACTCAATGGTTAGCACTCCTTTCTCACTGGGGTGTGGGAAAAGTAATTATGGACTTCAGACTTTGAGATTACAAAAGGATTTAGTAGCTTGCAGAGAACAACCTCCAAGATTGCCTAAAATATGTGGAAAACAAGTGGAACAACTTGACTCTAGAGTTGCAGAAGAAAGAGCCTCACTCTTTCTATAATTTTATGAGTATTGATGGGAAATTGGGTCATCTTAGATTGAAACATCTAAGAATAGTAGTGCCTTTGGGGATTTTAATTCCTTCAAAGACACTACTACTATACCACAAAGTGGAACAGACATAGTTGATTTTCCACATTAACCCTTATGAGAAAAGTGCATGTAGATTTACCCAGATCCAACACCAACAAAGACAACCATGAAAGATGAAACAAAAGACATGAACACACAAATATACGTGGGGAAAATCCATTTCGGGTAAAAACCCCACACTCCAAAAGCCCGGATTGCCATTGTATTATTTAGCAACAAAAAAATAGTTACAATACAATATCAGGCCCATGGCCTTTATAGGAGATTTACATCTTGTTTCATTATGGAGAATAACTGGCAGCATAACCCATCGTGACCACCTATCTCAGAGAGAGACATCTCACTTGGCTACATAGTCGCATGGCTCGACCACCAACCTCTCGACTTCTTTGTCACATAGTTGCTCGACCTTCACCTTCCGCAAGATCCATCTCTCAGCATCGAGATCACCTTCCTCTCTCTCGGCTTCTCAGCCTTGTGACCAAATTGGAAACACTCAGCCTCTTCGCTAGGTTGATTCCCAACACCACGTGGTCTCTCTACCTGCATCTAGCCTCTCAACCTACATTCAACATCTCAGCCTCTTGACCTGTTCACACCCTTTGTTGCTACTACTCACTGAAGCCACCACACTCTGCTCCAAGCTCTGAGAGAGTCATCTCTCAGCCTTCACCACATCCAACCTCTCGGCCTACAGCTCAAATTTCCTAGGTAACCACCATTCGGCCTTGAGCTCTGAGTCGACCTCTACTCTGCGAGAGCTTCCAAAGAGACTCTTGAGAAAATTCAAGAGTATGTCATTCATCTCTCTCTTCGACTCTTTAATTGCCACACCCATTTAGGGTTTCACCTCGAGCCACACACCATCTCCAATTCTAACTGTTAGATAAGTAGTCAAATAAATCTCCACCATCAAATTTAGGGTTCTCCATGAGTCACAAGTCAACCATCAAGCACATGGGCCCACATGCCATCTGTCCTCCATGTTATCGCCACCTGTTAGCCTTCGTCATGATCCACCAACCTTATTGGGTCCCAAGTGGTCCCCACATCCATCAACATCCAAGTCACTCTATTGCTAGAGAACATAACTTTAAAACCTCTTGATGGAGGTTACAAAGTTCCTAGAACCCACGACTTGCTGATAAGGGGATCACCCTGTTGCCCAAAACTCAAACTTTTGAACCTCATGACAGAGGTTACAAAGTTCCCAAAAGTCGTGACATGTCGACAAAGGGATTGCTTTGTCACTCAAAACTAAAACTTCAAAATCTTCAGTCAGGGTTAGGAAAATCCTGAAATTCGCAACAAGGAGATCGCCATGTCGAGAGGTTATGAAACTTACGAACTCCGCGACAAGAGTTCTAAAGTTAGGAAATCTAGCGATCCCGCGACCAACTTGATGTCGCCCAGTTATAAACTTTCAAAACCCCGCGATTTAACTCAACCCGATGAAGGAGGAAGACAAAACTACTCCAGGAAGCGATCAAGCTAGTAATTTGAGTTACAATTCTCAACATTCTCCCACTTAACGAAGAGCTTACTGACTTCTTCCAAAGCAAACACAAGAATCTTAAACAATGATTATGTGCTCCAACCAAGACACCTGCAATGACATCCAAAATGTCCACCAAATCAGGTAATAGTTCTAGCCATCCATCAAAGGAAAAGGAACAAGCCAAGGTGTATATGCACCAGTCTCAAGAACACAAGCATTAGATCCTATAGATGATAAGGGCACCAACACTGCCACCACTCCACTATGCTCACAAGCTATACAAAAGCAACACAATGTCAAATTCAAAGCCATCAATCATGAACACTACCATGAAGTCACTCTCCAAAAACAAGATAGAACATCAGCTAGAACAACAATAAAAAAACTAACTATTCCCATCCAATTGATCAACCCACACAACTAAAAATAGCACACACAACAAGTGCTAATCCATCTAATCACACATACCTCCAAGGAATCCTCATTAGTAAACTCATACCAACTTCATAGCTGACCCATCACCTACAAAAGAAAGCTCCATGTGCCAACCAGTCAAAGAAGACACAACACAACCAGGAACTCCCATTGCACAGGTAATGCCAAAACTAAAAAGATCAAGGCATAACAAGTCTATCAAGAACATCACATAGAGAGTGTAAACATGTAGTTACAAGGAACAATCCACAATGATATGCACATCATGTAATTATATAAAATCCTCCTACATACACCTCTAAATGCCTATTGTGTCACCTTATTCTCCATGTATCCATGAGCACCTACAACCGGTCATCTCATGCTAAACTCCAAATGCATCACTGCACCATCTTGAAGTTATCACTTGCATATGACCAATGCACCCAATAAACAAAGAATCACCAGACCATTGTCAAAGCTCTAATCATTTGAACCAAGAACTTATCATGACATCAAGATCTACACATCCCCCTTAGGAGATCCCATGCTCCAGGTGAACATAACATGGTCTCAAGAGCAATGCATCATGCCAAAACTCTAATGCACAATCAAAAGTATACCATGCTATGAAACAAAACAAACTCTAAACCAACATCACCTATCAAGCACCGCCAACATCTCAACCAAAGACTCCAAGTGTCCTTCATGGCTCCAAGATGTTACACATATTCAAATAGTGTCCATGTAAATGCAAAAGAACCCTTCTGCAGCAATAGGATCTAAGAGTCCCTCCTAGTAACATCTGCAACACTAAAGAAGACCATTCACCACCAAGTGATGAATCCACAGTCACTGCTAAAGCTCCCACTAAACCGTGACACCGAGCTCTTCCAAGCATCATGACCAAAACATCTACTAAACTAAAAATCCTCTAGGTCCACAACAACATGTCCATCTAACAACAATGCCAAGCAACACCAAGATCTTCAAACCAAGCAGACAAAACCATCACTGTCAAAAGCTTACACAAGGTAATGTATCCAAGCTATCCATGACATCATGATACACATGCTACAGGTCCCCATAACCGACTATTCAGGTACTCAACACATCCATCCTCTCATCTCAAAGCAACCTCACCAATGCACAAGTGACCAAAGACAAGGTCAACTAACAAGTCTGCACCAACACTGAATCAACCTCGTGGATATAGACAATCCACTTATGAGTTATCTCACTGCAGCCAATGGGTAGCTAATCCACCAACCGCATAACTTGAAGATTAATCACAACAAACGTGCAAACCCATCATCACATTGGAAATAGCAAAAATTGAGATCTCAAAGAGAACAACAACGTGAACAACTTGACTCAAACACCAGATCAAGCTCATATCTAATTCACCAATCACATCCACAACTTGAGCACCATAGTCAAAGAACCCACAAGCACCACCACAAGACTATCGAGTGACAAATCACATACCAACACTCCCATGCAAAGAAGACATCACACATCCTCAAACCATGCCAAAATGCAACTATCTCATCTAGTCACACCCAAAAGCCAGGGTCTAGAAAATAGCTTAATAACAACTTCACATAACCACAAGTTTTTGCTTGACCGTGTAAAACCTACAAAACCATAGAACAATGCAAGTACAAACAACTGTTTAGGAACTCCAGGCCCATCTCAAGCCAACTCGAAAAATACCCACATGCACATGCATTTGGGAGACAAGCTATTACAGAAGTTTCCAAATCATCCAATGACCAACTCCATAGCCTTCATGCAATTGGGGTACCAGAGAACAACGCCTTCAATACTAGGTCAAAACACCCAACTCAAGCACAATACTCCATGGCTAAATAACAACCCAAGCATCTCCGTACCATTAGGGAGCCTCTCACATAGACACCTAGTATGAACCACACTCTACTACAACACAACCATAAGCATAAAATCAGACCCCTTGCATCATGATCATTCACTGCCAACTAGGAGCCTCAAACCACATCATTACAATATGATCAACTCTAGTCTCTCCATCTTCAATGTCTTTCACGCTGTGTGTTGTCTCAAAAGAGCAAGAACTTTTACTCACCAAATGATCAAACATCAGTTGATTCCTCTAGATTTCGTCAAGCCTGACAAACTAAGAAATCTTCACAGAAGGAATACCCAGAACTAGCAACACACCAGGAAGAAAGACATCCCAAAAGAAGGCTCTGATACCACCTATTGGGAAATTGGGTCATCTCAAATAGAAACATCTAAGAACAACAGTGCCTTCGGGGATTATAATTCCTTGAAATTGCTTCAAAGACACTACTACTATACCACAAAGAAGTAGACATAGTTGATTTTCCACATTAACCCTTTATGAGAAAAGTGCATGCAAATTTACCCAGATCCAACACCAGCAAAGAAAACCATGAAAGATGAAACAAAATACATGAACACACAAATATACGTGGGGAAAAACTATTTCAAGTAAAAAACCCCACACTCCAAAAGCCAAGATCGTCATTGTATTATTCAACAACAAAAAAATAGTTACAATACAATATTAGGCCCATGGCCTTTACAGGAGATTTACATCTTGTTCCATTCTGGAGAATAACTGGAAGCATAACCCATCACGACCACCTATCTCAGAGAGAGACATCTCACTTGGCTACATAGTCGCACGACTCGACCACCAGCCTCTCGGCCTCTTTGTCGCATAGTCGCTTGGCCTTCACCTTCTACGAGATTCATCCCTCAGCATCGAGATCACCTTCATCTCTCTTGGCTTCTCAACCTCGCGGCCAAATCAACAACACTCGGCCTCTCCGTCAGGTCAGTGCCTAGCACCATGTGGTCTCTCTGCCCGCATCTAGCCTCTCAGCCTACATTCAACATCTTAGCCTCTTGGCTTGTCCATGCCCTCCATTGCCACCACTCACTGTCATCACCACACCCTGCTCTGAGCTCCAAGAGAGTCATCTCTTAGCCTTCTCCACATCCAACATCTCAGACTATAGCTCAGCATGCCTAGGTAGCTGTCGTTCGACCCCGAGCTTCGAGTTGACCTCTGCTTTGCGAGAGCTTCTAGAGAGACTCTCGAGAAAAGTCAAGAGTATGTCATTCATCTCTCTCTTCAACTCTTCAACTCCCACACCCATTTAGGGTTTCACCTCAAGCCACACGCCATCTCCAATTCTGACAGTTGGATAAATAGTCAAAGAAATCTCCATCGTCGAAGTTAGGGTTCTCCATGAGTCACCAAGTCAACCATTAAGCACATGGGTCCACATGCCATGTATCCTCCACGTCATCGCCACCTGTCAACCTTCATGACAATCCACCAACCTTGTCAAGTCCCAAGTGGTCCCCACATCCATCGGCATCCAAGTCACTCTATTGCTAAAGAACCAAACTTCAAAACCTCTTGACGGAGGTTACAAAGTTCTCAAAACTTGCGACTCGCTAATAAGGGGATCACTGTGTCGCTCAAAACTCAAACTTCAAAACCTTCAATTGGGGTTAGGAAAATCCTGAAATCCATGACAACAAGGAGATCACCATGTCGGGAGGTTATGAAACTTACAAACCCCGTGACAAGAGTTTCAAAGTTAGGATATCCAACAATCCTGCAACTAGCTTGATGTCACCCAGTTATAAAATTTCTTAACCTTGCGACTTAACTCAGGCCAATGAAGGAGGAAGACAAAACTACTCTAGGAAGTGATCAAGCCAGTAATTTGAGTCATAATTCTCAACAAGTATGTTTGAGAGATTGTGCAAGTATATCAAGATTTTAGGAATAAGAGGAGTGGAATGGCTTCCACTTACCTATCACCCTCCTATTCTACTTCATCCAATACCGCATTGGACAAGAGAAAAGAATGATCAATGTGCGAATGTGGAACCGGTTAAGCTGGATATGATTGCATGTTATAATGCCTTTTATCTCAAATAGGGACAGGGAATCAATGCAGTCATGGATCTTAGGAAAATTACTTTATATTATAATCTTCTTCCCTAGGTTGTTTTAGTCAAGTATTTTTGCTTGAGGACAAGCAAAAAGATAAGTTAGGGGGAATGACGGGCTTGATCATTAGTAATTTTTCTATTACTTTTCATATGATTTTAGATACTTTTTATATATTTTCTAAGTATGTTCTGGGAAAAAAATTCCATAATATGCTATCCTTTCCTAACATACCTTGCAACTTTGAGCCTAGTTTGAAGAATATGAAATATGGTGGTAATATTCATAGAAATCACATGATTTACACATGAGAATGTGTGCATATGAATAGAATTTTGTGATTTAATTATGAAGGTTAGTTGTATATGTATGTTGCATCGATTAACCTCTCTACAACTTAGCATGAGATAACAAGAATAAAGTATTTGTAGCAAGAACCAAAGCAGTGAAATAGGGGACCATTGAAGTTCAAACCACCTAAAGTGTAGGAAGCTGTGGAGCTGGACGTGAACCATCATGGAGGAATACATATTGAAGGAGGATACTTGTTCTAGAACTCTAAACGTTTGCCTATGTGTTTTGCATGCAAGTTGTTTCATTGAATTTTTTTGTCGAAAAGGTCTTTTCTTCCTTTTCAGTTAGAATAAATAAGCCAATCTTAATTTCATATCCTCGTATCTAGGAGTGGGATTAATGGTTGCAGTTAGTTATTAGTTTGAATAAGTCTCTCCCCATTTTTGTATAAATTTAGGGGATGAGTTCATAGCAAAGTTAGTTGGTTGGTACAAGTTATCAAGTAGTTAGTCATTTTCCAATTTTAAGTTATCAAAAATTTGTTGTTAAGATGCCATTATTGAATACAATATAAAAGAAGGATTTTGTTTGGATATCTAATGATATGCAATGAATGGAGTTGTATGTTACATGGATGTGTAAGATTCTATGTTAGATCTGGTTCTTAGTTAAGTGAGATAGTCCCTTGAGCTAGCCACTCGAGGTACCGCCTTTCACTTCATTTATTTACTTATTCATTTATGCATTCATGTTAATAACATTTTCATTGTTTCATAAATACATTGCAAGTAAAGTAGAATAGTTCTTATGGTTGATTACATTAGTTTTTGTTCATGAATAGTCATATAAATAGTGAATCTTAGCACTCCAGAGGTTAGATTTGATTGCATTATTATTCTGAATAAGTTTTAGATTGATTTTGTACTTGCTTATTATTAGCAGTCACCTATAGCCTATGCTGCAGGTATTGGTAGCCATTAGGTTTTCTAACTACTTTTACTATTTTTGCAATTCTATAAGCTTCCAAAAAAGTATAATTATTTGAACAAGTTTGCATAGGATAATTTAGGTGTACATGAGTACGTGAAGGCACATACAGTGTAGTACCATCATAAGCTTATGCATATTGGTTGATGATTTAATTTAGTATTAACAATGTGAAGTGGACTGTTCAACCAGTTAACCCTCTAAATTGAGTAGATTTTACCAAGTTTACAAACACATTAGTTAGACCCTACAGTCTCCAACGATGTTGACCTAATATGTTTAAGGGTATGCAGAGTTTAAATAAGTATTGATTTGTTAAGTGGGAGCTATTATAGGTCCATGCTGACCTATTTAATTTTATTATAAGTTTTGATTGTGGCGTGAAGTATGTTTTGGGCCGATAAGTTATTATTTTGCATTCTACATCTAATTAGGCTGACCTAATTGATGTTGGAAGAGTTTGTGGATGTAATGGGTATAAGTATAAGATCTTTTTGGTGTTGGAGTACGATGATAGTGAAAATACAAGTGTTGTTGATGCTAATTGTGTGAATTTAATGTGATTGCAGAGCAGAGTACAGTATTAGAGAAAAACGGTATGAAGTGTGTAAACTCTATATATTGAGCTTTAGTGGAACTGTAATTCTTGCATATTGTAGATGTAATTGTAGCAGTTCAAATCTTGGCAGTGAGCCACCTGTTGATAGCCAATTTGACACAACAACATGCAGGCAAGATGCAATTACCTTACCTCTCTTGAAAGAAGTAGATGATAATTAAATCAAACACTTCAAAGGTCTTGGGTGTTGGTTCACAACATTACTATTTTGTTGAGCAATCAATATGGTTGTAAAGTTCAAGGGGCCTGTTGGTTATTGAGCTTCTAGGTTGCTGCAAGATTGAATTCCTATCTAAACCTACTCTAATTGAAGGATAAAGAAAAGAAAAAGACAGATCAAGGATGAAAGAGAAAAAAATAATGTTGATTCATCTAATTAACCAGACTTGTTGCTCTTCAAGGGATTTCTAAACTAAATTATAGAATAAATCAACTTGTAACCAATACACAATCACATTCATTCACAGTGCAAATATTAACAACAAATTGCAAATCACTCATCACAATTCGAATAAAACAAAAGATAAAAATTCATTCATTCCTTGAAGAACTTCAAATCAAATGATTAACACAACAAATACCATTCTAGAGTAAAACCTGAAGCAAGTTCAAGTCCGGCTACTACTACGGTAAAATAGTTAGGCAACATTTACAAATCTGGAAATTTCACCAATGTATAGAAACCGATGACTTCAAATCCACTCGATTAACTAAAAATGTAGAAAACTCCATTGTCTACTCTACTGCTAAACTAGCTGAAACCTCTAACTAAGATGCCTAATTGATTTTCCTAATTTTATAACCCCTTCAAATGAGCTCCATTTGATAATAAATAGCTCAATCATTTCATAATTTCCTCCAAAAATGAGATATCAAAAGTTGTAGCTTTCGTATGCATGTAATTAATCTAGAAAGGTAACTTTCTATTTCAGCCTTTATTTGAATCCAGTTGATTTCAGTTTGTAATTGTAGTCTCCAGCTTCACTTCAAGTTTTCCATCTTGCACGATGTAAAACATCTTTTATGGAGGTGACATTACGTGGGACCGCTAAACCATCAGTTATCTTGAACCAGTTTGATGATCTTTTCAGAATCTTCCTCTTTTGCTCATCTACTTTGCAAATCATCTTCATCGAGATCAATTATCTTTCCTAATTTGCAAAAGTACATGTAGAAAACAATGCATCAATTAATTAATAAAATTAATCAATTCATGAAATTTAATTAATTCTGAATGATAATCTCAAATTATTTCAATCAAATGTGAATGAACTTTCAATATCCATA